>JAVHNF010069112.1:0-13178 GCA_034783455.1 Micropsitta finschii | reverse complement strand
CTACCACTAACCCCCCAAATAAATCCTTAGTGTCTTTAGAGGAGAATCCTTGGGAGGAAGGCTTGTTACAGGTCATGTAATGTTCCTTAATGACAGTGTGTCTTTTTCCTCTAAAGGCATCGCTGGCTTCACTCAATGACGGATGACCCTCCAACTACTCATCCACCAGTTGCTCGGAAATTTATCTGGGAGAACCATAAATTCAATCTGAGTGGCACTCCTGGACAGTACGTACCTTACTCCACTACTCGCAAGAAGATACAAGAGTGGGTCCCACCTACAATGGCTAGCAAATAACAGCAAAAAACGTGACTTGCCTCAGCTTTGGCTTTCAGCATGAATTGTATTTTCACTGGTTTTATTCAGAATAAAAGCCTTCTACAACAGCTTTAATTTAGCATATTGAATAGAGGGAGAAATGAGTGGGAAAACATTTGGAAGAGGTAGAGGACAGAATCCATGACAAGTCTTAATCTCATCAAGATACCGGGCTTTTGTTGTATTGTCAGTGGCTCTTGTCTTCACATAAACAGCTCACAAACTCTTTTTAGCATGATAACCATTCCTGTGAGTCACTCCTCACATTTGTACCATTCAACAGAATACAAATATAAACTTGAAATATAGGATTCTCATATTTAACATTTATCCTATTATAGTTTCTACATGGCAAATAATATACTATTCATGTACTATTTTAGGAAGTCATCTCTTTAAATATTTATAAGATAAGAATAATAAGGCCAATCAAGGATTATAGTTTTTATTCATAAAATCTGTACGAGTACAAAGTGCATGTACAGCATGCACTGCTGTATTACAATATGATATCAGTCATAATACAAAAACTTGTAAGGCTGTAGTAATCAGGTGACATCTCACCCTTTAAAGGAACTTGGCCATATGCAGAAGGCCCCTGGTCATGAATACCTTTTTTGGTTGCTTCTGTGTTACTGAGATTCATTAGTAGTTAGCCTCACAAAGGTTTGGGAATGGGCTATTTGCCTTGTTGTGACAAGACTTTAAAGGTCTTTGGAAGTTCTGAAAGTCATTTTTTTGGGGAGGTGGAGAAGTACAATGTACCAGAACCTATTTTCAAAATTGTGCAGTTGCAAATTCACAGTTGAGAGCTGTTTGGGGCTGTGACTCTTTTCTTGCAGTTGGTTGGTTGGTTCCTATTCCAGCATGCAGGTATTTTTTAGCAAAGGTGCCCTTTCTGCAAGGCCTCCCATATCTGATAACCTAATCTATAGATAGCTGATGGAGGTGGGATGCCCGCCCAGCCCCTCGCTCACGCCACCACCTCAACTGGATGGGAGAGAAAATAGAAAGCTTGTGGGTTGAGATAACAGTGTGAAGAGTGCTTAGGAGTTACCATCATGAGCAAAAGAGACTTTCATTTATTGCCAATTAAATAGATTTGCACAGTGAGAAAGAGGCAAAAAAATGTAATGTGTGATCGTTTTGTTCTTCCTTAATCACTCTTTCCCAGAGGTGCCGCCATCTTGTCTGCAGGGCTCAGCTGTGGTGGGTCAGTTGGAAACAGCTGTGTCCGGCATGAGGCAGCCCCAGCCTCTGCTCACAGGGGCTGCCCCTGTGCTCCCTTATTAAACCAAATTCTCCATTAATTCATTACTTAAAGGTGGGGTTATTAGCTTTAATTTCTTTAAACTGTTCTTTAAATTAGTGAGGTAGGGAAGTAGCACTTGCTGAGATCTCCTAACCTACCTAATTAGAAAAGGATAATGTTTAATTTACTTTAAGGCAACAAAAGCATCGAGCATGGCTAAAAAGCAATTTGAGCCATACTGAGCAGCGGATGTGGAAAGGACTCTTTCAACATTTTCGTCTTGATAAATTATTTGACCTTAAGAATAAGTTTGCCCCAGTGCTGCTGAAGAGCTTCATTACTAACACTCATCTGTACAAGCCCTATGAGAACAAACCTGGGCAGAGCAATTAACTCTTACTAGTTTCAGCCTCTACCTTTTTAATGTGTTTTCTACCTATTTCATTCCTCTTTATTTATCCTGTGGATTTTTTGGATTGCAGCATGAACACGCATCGGGAGGTACAGTTGGGAATAAGCCTCTGTTCAGGAGACAGACAGAGATGCAGTAACTCTTCCTACACCTCCTGAACTGAATAGAGAAGCTTCAGAGCTGGTTTGTCATTTTGTCAGCTGGAACAGAAATGCTGAGGGAGTGAACAGCTTTGTGTGCATCAATACTGCACAGAAAAGCAGGAAAATGGGCTCATCCTCCTGTCCCGCTGGGCTGAAGCAAGCCTGGGTGTCAGTAGCTTGGTTTGGAAAATACCAGCAATCCTGTTTCCGGAAAGGACAGAAACCCGCTCATCCAGCTTTAATCAGCGGGAACCACAAATGCTGGGTTTTAAACACAGAATTTCACTGACATCTCTTGTAATATTGCTTCTCCAAGGTAGACTACATAAGGCATTTGCAGGACATAAAACATGCAGAAAAATCAGTGGTCTTCCACAGGGCTCTCTGTAAACGTTTCTGCAATTCAGCCTTTTTAGGAGCAACCTCATTCACTTACAGAAGTTGACCTTTGCTCATGACATCTGCCTCAGCATCCAGGCTCAGTTGCTTTCTGGTCTAAATGACATTTTAAGCCAAGCTGGCTGAGTGTCACAGCAGATGGTGTCTTCAACCAAGTGCAACTGAAGCATTGACAGGAATATTCCCCTTGCATTAAATGTGAGGTTTAAAATAGGCAGCGTTCTGACATGGGAACCATCTCATTAAGAAGACAAATTTTTCCAGGAGCAGAAAAGTGCTGAAACTCACTTTCATTTTCAAATTGTGTCTTTACCAGTAGCTTTCCACATCCCTGGAGTCCAGGGCAGCCTTTTTGCTGTAGCTGCCTCTAGGCTATCGCTGTGCTGACAGCACGCTCGCTCAGCCCTGTGCGTTGGCATGGGGCCCTTCCCTCAACAGGGCATTACATCCTTCCTCGCTGCTGCCCAGGGCTGTACCTCTCTGTCTGATACAGCCAAAACTAGACATGAGACAAGGTAAAGAATGACAAAGAAAGGAGCTTCAGGAGACCATCTCCCTATGTGAAGGTTCCAGTAACAACAGGTCAATACTGAGGTGTGCAATACAGCTCTGCAGCACAGATCTTATGGCAGCTGCACCACCAGTCACATGTGCTGAGCCAGCAGTGATGCACAGCAGGACATCCTGCCCAGTCCCCATCACTGGGGATGACTACCAGCAGAGTATTTATCAAGACCCTGGTAGCTGACCAACAGCCCGGGTCAGCACAACACAGCTTTAAAATAGTAAGAGCTGGCTCCATCAAGAGGATCCATTGGCAGCACACCGCTCACAAAGCCTCCAGATTTTGATCTTAAGACCCCAAAATCACCCTGGCTGTCTAGGTCTGGAGCAGGCAGAGGTTGTCTTTCAGACAGCACAGAGGAGCTGTGTTGTAGGTGAGTACAAACAACAGTATTCAATGCTCTTGAGACTTGGTATTAGCTGTGATGTTGAAAGCAGTTAATGAATCCACTGTAGCTGTTTGGCAAAACATCTCTTCATCAGATGAGATAGATGAGAGGCAACACCAGCATCACACTGAAGAGCCTGCAGCAAAGTTATCATTTCATAACCATTCCTAGCTACAGCAAGAGGAGAACTATTTGGCAGGCAGGGACATCCTAGACCATTTAAGAAAGCTGGAAGGGGGAGGGAGGAGGCCCTGTCCTTTCCTGCCCAACCTGTCCTTGTACTACTGACTCCAGCATGCTTTGCCCATCTGGCTTCCTGATGGCAAGCTGAAAACATTGAGGTACTCACCACCTCGTGCTTCTATGTCATATAAGCTCAGGCTGCAGTTTTGGGGATGTTTCCTGGTAAGGTTAGTGCAGGGAAGCAGTCTTGAGTGGGAAGTACAGGGACAATTATTTTGAATACAGTTGGAAGTCATCAGCCCAGGAAGCTAGGGTATGTATTATCCACAGCTGTGATGCATTCAGAGTGAAACCTATGAGTTACTAATTCTATGGGGCTTACTCTGCTGGCAAGTGAGGGTGAGAGAGAAAACAGATCCTTGCTCTGCAAAGAGGTTAAAATAACTGCAAGTTTAAAGGCTTTCCCTTCACATGGTGTTCACAAGGGGTGTACAAAAGCAGGTACTTCCGGGGGGGGTGTGTAGGGGTGGCAGCTTTTAAATGGCACTTCAGGTTCCTCATGCAAATCCCACAGTAAATGCTGGATTCCACCAGCAGGAAGCCTATCTCAGTGGAAGAGCACAGAGCAACCTGTGTTAGTGGGGAAGTACCCAGCAGGGATTTCCTCCCAGAGACCTGCTGAGCTTTGAACACCACCCTCAGGTTTCCCAAACAGGCCAGGGCCCACGCACTGGAGCTAAAGGTGGCTCATGCTTCCAGCCAGATTTCAGTGTGGAATCCAGGAAGGTGAGCGCCTTGCTGTGCGTGCCGTTCCTAGCTGCCAGCGGGAGTGCAGCCACTCTCAGCCCACAGAGAATCTTGAAGCCCCTTGAGACCTGCTTCTGCTGAAGAACCAGGTCTGGCAGCCATTTCCTGTACTTTCAGTTTTGAGTCACATGGACCCAGGTAATGTCATTTCCCAGACTGATGAGTTTTGCAGGCACTCGTAGCCTTGTTCACATGTGACAAATACAAAGGGCAGAACTGAAACAGGATTTTGAGGAGAAGGAGCTTTTAAAAAATTTATATATGTAATAATCACCTATATGGTCATTTGTTTTTTAAAATGTACTTGAAGACTTATAATTTCCTCTATGCATTTTAGTTTGAGGTTTTGATTCACGATTTTTTCCTGTTAAATATTTACAGAGTAAGAAAAATTTAGAAGATGAATACGTCTGCTAAGCAATATGCCTATGCACAAATGTACAAATACACTTTCAGTAGGAAAAAGAAATACCAAATTTAGCAGAAAGACTAAATTGGAAATCTGTATTGCAAATTTTCCAACAAACAATGCTAAATTTTCATTGTCCGATTACGAAGATATGTAAAACAAGTTAAGAGCTGATATTCAAATCAAAATGAAAGTGTCTTCCTTGTTAATTGAAATCACAAATTGCCTCATTTAGATCAGTTTATGCTGCACTACAAACCTGGTAAGACAGAAGAGATTCCTTTTGATGTTGCAACCAAAAATTTTTGTTTGTGTGCATAGGCGTGAAAGTAAGAGTTACTGGCTAATTTTTAGGTGGATATTTAGAGCAGGAGCAATGGTTACAAGATAGCTTCTCAAATCACTTCTAAAATCTAAATTGTTTGGGATTTGTTCCCATTAAGAAGGGTATGCAGAATGCTAACATTTTAGGAGCCTTTTTCTTCATGTAAGTTACCCACCACAAACTACATTAATAGTTTTGTGTAATTTAATCTCTGTAGTAACAGTGGCTGAAAAGTCTATTTAAATAATCTGTAGTAGTGTTAGCATCACTTAAGGAAATTGCAGCTCAAGAGACTTCTGGCTTACATTCATTTATATTGCTATAATATTGTATCTATTTCTTTCTCTTTGTCTATGGTGTAATTTCTTTCCCACTCCTCTAACAGGCCACTCAATTTTCCCCTGTGATATACATTTTAAACATTAGCTTTAGGGCAAGTGGTCGTACAGCTATTTTATATCCTTCATAGCCCAAAGGATTTTTAGTTGATGGAATAGCAATCCATCAAAACACAGCCTGAATGTAACAGATGAAGTCTCACGTGGCAGAGCATTCAGACACAAGCCTATTAATTGTTTTTTGAGGGTAACCATCCGTAAAAATTCAGCGAGGCAAAACCTAATTCAGCAATATCTGTCCATGTGGCACTTCCCTTGTGTCTTGCAGTGAAAAAATGGCCAGAGGAAGCAAGGAAATCATAGTGTGTTTTAATTGGAAGCAGCTGTGTTAAAGAAAGGGATTTATTTACCCTGGCTTACCCATGAAAGGTATCATGGAGCTGAAGTACTTTCCAAATCAAAAGGCTAAGTGCAAGGTTTTTACAGCATGAGCCTCAGGTGCACCTTGCTTGCCCACAATGCAGCAGCAAGACCATTGTTGGCACAAGTTAGATGGTTTTGTTCTTTGGCATATCTTAACTTGACCTTGAACATCTCCAGTCTGACCTTTATCTCTCTGGGAGCCAGCATAAAGGAGGCTTGGGCCACTCAGCACAAAGGTGCCCTGAGACAGAGACCTGTCCACCTTTGGCAGGGGAGATCACCTCTAAATCTCAAACTGAGCCTCCTCAGTGTGGGTCTAAATCCCTCATCAGTGTGGGTGCCAACTCTTGGCAGCACTCTTGGCCTTCTGGGTATGTCAAAGCTTAATTTCTGGATGTCTGTGCTCCAGGGAGCCCATTATTAATAGTGTGAATCTTTGCAGCAGAGCAAGTCTGACAGCAGAAACAGAAGCCGATGAGGGAGCTGCACTATCTTTCTTCTGTTTCATGGGTGAGAGAAGATGCAGGTGGCACCAAGAGCTCTGCTTGGCACTTGGAAGTCATGGTGGCTTTGAGGCCTCTTCAGCAGGAGTCTGGCTAGACCCCTGGAAAACAAATCTCTTCATTCAAGAATTTGCAATATTCTGGGAATAAGTATTAAAATGGAAGAAAAAAAAAATCCCAAACCCTGCCACTAAAATGATCATGGGGAGGCAGCATGAACTTTGAGTGGTCAACTCACATTCGTATATTTAAAGAGGAAACAAATCACAGAGTAAAGCAAGATTTTTTTACATTAAAGTGTAGAAATTCAACCTTTTTACTCATTTTAAAAAGGAAGGTGAGAGGAATATCTGGCTTGATGTCTTCTGTCTTAGAAAAAGCTTTCTTCACTATTCAGTATTGGCTGTGGGAGTTAAAGCCCATGGGAGAATCGTACAGAGGTGACACCAATTCAGCCATGGGATTGAGATAAGAGCCATGGGCTGCAGGTCAGACACAATCTTATGCTGTCTGAAAGAGCTCAGTCTGAAGGCATTCATACGTTCATTTGTGAAATTCTTTTTTTGCTATCAGATTAAAATCTGCCCGGTTTTCCTTTGACTCCTTCTATTTAATTTGTATTCCCTTCCAGTGCAATCTGGTTTCATTTTTGTAAATAACCTTTTTCAGGCTGGGGCTCTCTGTCCTACAGTGCTGTTGCTGTAAACACCAACAGGAAACATTAATTTGTGGTTTATCAATTTCAAATGATTTGTAATGGATTTCTAATGTTGGACTTCAAATAATTTCTGATGGATTTTTTTTCTTTAAAGAAATCTCTGACACATCTGTCTGTTAGTCTTTGGGTTTTTAAAGCTTGTTTTGGCCATCAAAGTTTTGGTTTTGGAAAGCAGCAACAGAAGCCAACATGTCCTAGCAGAATCACTTCAAACTGTGCAGTAAATAGCAATGTGTCTTATGACACATTTGAAAGCACAGAGATTGAGAAGGTAAATATTAATTCAGCACCCACCTATTACTTGCTGTAATGGATTATCAGAGCTGGATGAAGAATTAAATTAAGCATGGCTTTTTTTTGTAGGTAGATAGGTACATAGGTAGATACCCAGCAGCACAGGGCTGGGGACCCAGAGCTGGCTGCAGGCAGTTGTCTTTCCTTTTCCTGTCTTGCCAGGAACAGGCTACTCAGGAGACATTGGCATTGGCCTCTGCTCAGCACTGTGGCTGGGTTCTCTGCTGTCACGTGTTAATTTATGATTATTTTCATCTGTAACAAACAAAACTGAGGCACAGAGATGAATCCCAAATGTAACATCCAGCTTTGCGTGGTGACTGAGAACCATATTAGCCACCGGATGTGAATCTGTGCATGCTGTCCCTGCTGGGCTCACACGAATTCACAGCAACCACACCCCTGCAGCATACAGGTCGTTGGGAGGCAGCTACCTGTCCCTGTTTACTCTTCACCCTCCACAAAATCTGGCCTCCTGGCAAGGTGCCAGTTACTCACTTGGATCCAAACAATCATTAGACATCTGTGCTAATTTGCAGCCTTTATCCCCAAAGCCAGAAACCTTCTCTGAAGCACAGTAATTCCTGCTACTTGCTACTTACCACTGCAGCTTACAAAAGAAAGGACAGTAACTGCTGTGTAAACCACACTACAACAGCTGCTTTACAGCTACAACCTTACCACAGCTACAGGGGGAATGGTGGTGGCTCTATCGCCTACTCATGCTGTGGCTGCAGGCCTGCACCTAACAACAGAAGAAAAGCACAAACTGATTTCCAAAAAGCAAACACAAATCATGGCTAAGCACAGACTGAATGCTCCAAACCCAACCTGTGAGCACAATGACGTACCTGCAAAAGGAAAGTGGTGAGCAACAATTAATCTGTTCTATACCACTTGTCAAATTGCAGTGAATAAACTTTTGTTTCTCCTAAAGCCCAAGTGTGTTTTTATCCGTACTTGTAGCTCCTATTACTCAGGATTGTAATTGCTGTTGTACTCAGCAATAGGAAAACACAAGCCGTAACTGACCATCCAGGCTTGATTGCAGCAGCAAATTCGTGTTATACAAATTGCCCATTTGTATAACACCACACTGGGCAAAATGAATGCCCTCATGTCACAACATATAATTCTACAGTATAATTAACTTCATGCTCTCCAATTAACTAAATAGCCTCTTGATACAGAAAGATATCAAACAAACAACTTTTATCACCCACCACATGCTGCCTAGAATTAAGTATTTAAAAGCTGCTGTGGACTAGCAGTTGTGTGTTACAATTCATACAAGTCTTTCAGAAAAGATGACGTTCCACAGACATCTAGACAGTATCTTTCCTGAGCAGCTTGCCACTGTTAACTAGGAGCTGTGAGTGTATTTGTAGGACTGTCTTGTCCTCCTTAGTCCCTTTCTGTCCTTCCCCTGTGCTCAATTAAAATAACATTAAAAGATTTATCAATTAAACTCTCCTAAGAGAGACATTAACCTCCTGAATACATATGGAATATAGGGAACATTGGTGCTTATCACTTGAGTTGCTTGACCTTTTAATTGTCTTTTGGTAGCTATTTACCTTTGGTATACATTTAGTCTATAGGGGATCTTTTTTCAACTCCAGTATTGCATGGAACTCCCACTTCTCTTCTTTTATTCCCCAAAAGCCATGCCCCTGTGGGTCAAGAAAGCCCAAGCCCATGGGGTGCATAAATGTTTTGTCTCTATATTGTAGTGAATCCTTTAAGAGGACTGAAAAGCCTTTCACTCACTGTGCTGGATAATTCAGGTTTTCTGGGAAGCCCTGCACTACCAAGAGCACTGCATCAATAGCAGGTGAGATCCCGGAGCAACCTCTTCCCTGTAGCTTGGCTTTTCCACAGCAGGAGATACTGCTTTTGCAACAATGACTGTAAGCAGGCAGCGGGAGGCCAGAAACATGAACAGATTTTGTAGCTGTAATCACTTCTGATAGGAAAGCAGGGGGAAATTCTCTGCAGATAATAGTATTGCTTTTCTTGAACCAGTTAATGGGCTCATGTGTTATTACTCTGAGGTGCATCTGTGCATCTTGCCATCTCTCCTGCAGTTCTCTGCATGCTATTGGCCACCTTCCCTCCTGTTCAAAGCAGCTCCCCTACTGCGCTGCCTTATTCCTGGGGCTGGCACTGCAGGTCTGTGTGCTGCCTCCCATCCATCTTCCCTCATCCACAGCCAAGGGATTTTGTGTCACTCCTGACTTCCTGCATCAGACTCTGCCCTCCCTTCTCATGCCACTGTCTGCCTTTCATCTTCCCTGTCTAATGCTGCAAGGTTGCCTTTCTGGGTGTTAATACCTTGCTCATCACCAACTGAGTGCTTAATACAATTGTACCAATTCAGTCTCCAACCTAATGAAATCTGGTCTCTCCTTTTCTCCCCCCTGCGCCCAGACATCCTAACTAAAAAGTTGGGAAAGTTGCATGATTACTTACCAGTATGAAAGAACTGAGCAAGAGATGTGAGATTTCTATTTTGTCCTGCTAGGACATCATTCTTGCCCATTTTCCTTTCAAATACAAGTGTCTCTTTTGTTACCCCACATATACTGGAAAGATCTCCCCTTATTGTCTGAGTCTGACAGACATCCATTAACTGAGCAAAATAGACCATTTAATCTCTCCTCTTAGAAATTGCTAATTTACATTTATATTTCTCAGAGTTGAGTGAAACATCTCAGGTTTGGCTAAAGCATATCTTCTTACAAAGCATCCCATCTTGCTCTGTGGAAGCACTCTCCTTGACCACATGTCATCATGAGCAATTGCCTCCACTGTTATAAACCTGGGCCTAATTTCTAATTGGTCTGGCTCCAGCTCTCAGCCACTGGATCTTCTTGTTGTCTTGCTCTGCAAGCTGAGAGAAGTGATGACTATCCAGTATTTTCTGCCTGGGAAAGCACTTGTACACTGTAATCACGTCACCTCTCACTTTTCTTGACAAGCTAAACAGGTAGGATCCTCTATCTCTCCATGAAAAGTACATTTCCCTTGTAAATTTTGTGGTTCTCTACCCTCCTTGATTTTTCAACAACGTTTCAGAATGAGGATTACCTACCATACCAATCCTGTATCCAAAGTGTTAAATTATCCTTCTTCTGCTTACTTTATTTCCCTCATTCTTGCAGCAAGAAGTCAAGGATGTGCTGCTCTTATGTGTTTGCTGCAGGACTGCACACGGAGCTTGCCTTAGGTTGTCCTGAAGGCAGTGGATGAGCAGGTCCAACACGAGACATTTAGCTGTGGTTTGGCACTTTGCAACAAAGGTGGGCTACTCCAACACCAATGCCAAGTACTGCTCACCCTTTTACCATCACACCCATGTCCTGCTGGGTACAGTTCCAGCTCTGCTCTCAGACACATCCCTCTAGTTTAAGAGCTGCTGAATTATTGTTATCAAACACTGAGAGGGAGGACACTGAGATACAGGGGGAAGAGCTGAATAAAAAAATATACTCATGGGAGCTGCTGAGTTCAGCAGTTCTTAAACCACTTCGCAAGTGCTTTCTGACATGGTATATTGCTAACTTTTCATCAGGTTTTATACAGTACAGAATTAACCCCCCTGCAATCATCTAGGTGTGTTACATCACGTTTACCTGTACAAACCTGTAATCTGAAGTGATGAAATAAGATTCCTTTGGCAAGTCTTAGAAAAATCATAATTGATATTCTGTGCCTACCATTAGTTCTTGGACTGCTGTCACCCCCTGTTGTCTCTACTAGTATTGTTTTTCCACACTCCCAGTCACTGCAGGGGTATATTTAAGCCACTTCAACATTTTCTACTCTAGCACAGCATAAGTCTCCTGGAATTTCCCCACTACCTTCAAAATCAAGGTCAGTGAAAAAGAAGGATTCTTATCCAACTCTTTTACCACTCCTGGGGTACACTGGCATGTGCCAGGTTAGTAACATTCATCCTACATGTCCTCCTCAGATCCTGATGATCAAAGATCAGATTCCCTCTAATTGATATAAATTATATGAATCCTATTTTTTCTAGCTACAAAATAAACATATTAAGCTGTTCTGTATAATTAGCACTTTCACCATCCCATTCTGAACCATTTACTCTCCTGAGATGTTTGGCTCTTTGTGTACTTCTCTATTGTCCTTAGCCTCACAGCTGGCATGCAAACCTCCTCAGAAAGAGCTGCCTGACCTTTAGAGGAGATGGTAAGAATATAAGTCTTTGCATACCTCATTTTTCCACTCAGTGGAACCTGGAGACTAGGATATCTGCTTTCACAGAGGTGCAACAAAGCTGATGACAGCTGTGGGGAAGAAACTGGCCATGGAGCAGCATTTGTTCACCACACCTTTCTGATGACTATTTTCAGCTGATGATAACCTGCTCACAAGCTCATACAGGTTTTTCAGTGACTGATGACTCGCACCACTCTATCTGATAGGGATAAGTGCTTTTTGTTGGGGTAGGTATAGTCAGGGTGGGGGATTGTTAAGGAAAGATAAACTCTTACTCTGTTTTTACTCTCCTACCATTCTCAGTTTTCTCCATTTCTACAGATTAGAAGGGTATCTGGAACTGCTTTTGCTGATCATCAGGGCTGCTTGCCATCATCATGATCACTATCAGTTTAAAATCATACAGAAAAATGGGAGATTAGAAATGAAATGACAAAATTCAAAGCCAGGAATCTCATTAGATTCTGCTTCCTGTGACTTTTCCTGTGGTGTTAGGTTTAATTTAGAAAGAGGAGGATTTTCCTCTTGCATATATTTTGTGTTAATTCTTTTAGTGTATTTACTTCTGACTGGCATCAGAGAAACTTAAGGGGATTGCGGGTCTGTTTTTAACACATTGCAAGACTGTAGCAAAAGCAGAATGGAGGAAGCAGCAAATGCTAAAATTACACCTTATTTATATACTTCATAAATAATTGCCCTGCAGAAGGCTTTGCTGACTGGTAGAGGAGTGTGTTCACTCAGTTCACAGACTGGACCAGGGCTCAAAACCCCAGTAAAGCTGCTCCAGGCAGCCACTGAGCAAGCCATAATATGGTGCCATCATAAAACTGATGGGATGGCTTCACACCAGCTGTTACTGAACTCTTAATTTAGCATTTGGTGGCTCTAAAAACGTAGTACTTTATATTTGCTTGTCAAAATCCTCAACTGCATTCAAATACCATGTTCTATACATATTACCTGATGGCCTTACTTCTTTAGTGCCACAAACTTTATTTTGATTCTATTACTCTTGATTCACCCTGTCATTCAGAAATGTCTAAAGGAAACTAAATTGCACTTCACTGCCCCAATTTCTGACTGCAATAATTGCTATACATTAAGATTTTTTATCAGCACTGGTGCTTCCTGAATCGCTGGCTTCTGAGACAAAGGGGGGGCATAAAATCACTAAATGGAATATATAAACCTTTAGAATTAGTTTTAAGTAATGTTAAGGTTGATGGCTTTGTAACAGTAGCAGTGGAAATTTACTGAGGGTCATGATACACAGAGAAAAAAAAGCAGAGTACAGCTAGAGAACATACTGAGAATTCTTGTACAAGGTAAACTGTTACAGTTTAGGCCCTATGACCTTAGTACAAAATGAATGTAACAAAAACAGTCTAGAAGAACAGGACACAGGGATAAGGAGTATCTGGGAATGGCAGGTGTCCAGGATGGGCTACAGTTA
>JAVHNF010069111.1:0-11216 GCA_034783455.1 Micropsitta finschii | reverse complement strand
GTAACCGGCTGTGAGCTGTAGGTCTCCAGCCAAAGGAGGGAACACCACCATGCCCCAACACAGGGATACGGGAGCTGCAGGCTGGATTAGCTCCCATTTCACCAAGGGTCGGGATATGCGGATGAGCACATCCTGGGGCAGCTCCTGATAAGCCCTGCCCCAACCATGGGACACAGTCAGTAGTGAGCAGTGTCTGATGAGGTATTTCTACACAATTTGAAGCTCAGTTTGTTTCATCTGGAAGCCAAAATCCTTTTAAAAACCACCCTTCTTCCTCAAAGGCCAAAAACCGAGGCCAGAGGTGACGGTGAGGGGAGGAAGGATGGGGTTTGTTAGCACCCATCGTAGCAACACTTGGCAGAGGCAGACAATCGGGGGGGGGGGTTCTCCAGGCTGCTTTAAAATCCATAGGACTGTGCCTGATTCAAAGGCTCGGGTCATTCCGCAGGGCAAGACCAAAGTCCTGGCAGCTCCTGAGTGCTCACAGAGTGCTCGGCTCCACAGGCCCAGGTCACACAAGAGCATCGCATCTTCAGCCCACGCTGCCGCAGGGTGGAGAGCACAGGAACATCTGCTCGTGTAAATGCAGGAGGAACGATGCTTCTCAGCATCACTTGGAGCAAACTCTAAACTTCATGAAATGCAAACTCTTTGCAGACCAGGATTTGAAGGGGTGAAGGGGTCTTTTTAGCCAATGCCAAGCCCAGAAACACAGCAAGAGCAACCACCTCTCTTGGCTTTACTGTTTCTGAACTGCTGTGGTTCTGTGGACATCCCAGGGAGAGGAGGAAGCAGCAAGCTCAGAGCTCAGATGCTGTTCCAGGAGAAGCCTCACTCGTCTGCTTCTTGCTCCAAGTCAGCCCAGAGATGCCCTTTAATGCCCCAGCAACTCCCAGTCGCGATCCTTCCCAGCTCAGCACAAAGCCACTTCATTCACAGCTTCTGGAGACAGCCAGAGAAAGGCTGAAAGTGCACATCCCGTGGCTCTGCAGGACTGAGATCGCTGAAGCAAGTACCTTTGGTCCATGGACTGCAGCTGCAGCTTTGCCACCTCCTTTCCACTTCCTTCCAGTGTTTGCTAAGGGAACGATGCCTCCCCAGAGGAGCAGCCCATGATCACAGTGCAGCAGCAGCCATTCCCTTTGGCAGAAGGCTCCATGACATCCAAACAGCTCCCGTGCTCTTCCTTCCTTGGGCCCAACTTAAAAGCACACAGGACCATCCTGCAAATCCCAGCTGCAAAGCTCAGCTGCCCGCTGCTCAGAGCTCCATGCTTCCCAGAGGTTATTCCATGTAGCTGCATGTCACCATGGCTCAGTCTTGCCTCCAAGCAGCTCTCTGGTTGCATCCCCCCCATCAGTAAGGGCCAAAGGCCAGCCTTGCCATCACGCCTGGAGCAGCTGGCCTTCCTAGAGAGTCCCCATGTCTCTCCCTCTCTCCCCACCTTGAAGTTTCCAAGGGAGGCCAATAAAATTCAGCTGATCAGAAGCCAGTATTTCTCATGCTGAAAATAAAATCAACCCCAAAAGACATTAAAAAATAAAACTTTCCCAAAGTTGTAGAATAGTGCCAGGACATTCTTTGTTCTGCAAGGGGTCCACGAGCTGGGCTCAGCTGTCTCCCCTCTCCCTCAGGCAGGAGCTGAGGCTCTTGCTCCCCTTCTGCTGTGCTTCTTCGGAGTCTTGAACCCTCTTCTCTGTACAAAAGAGCTTGAGAGCAGAAGCAGCCCCGCAGAAGCAGGCTCCCCGTGCGTGCCTCCTTCCACCACAGCCAGGCTTGGGCTACAGGATGGCAACAATCCAATTCCTACTGGGGAGAATAAAGGGGAGAGGGATCAAGCAGCCTGCGGGATCTGCCCCAGGCTCCAGCTGGTTTGCACAAGCGTGAGCACAGGCTTGTGTGGGCACAAATGTGCACAAGGAAGCAACAGAAGCCTCGTCCCTTCTCTAAGGGAAAACTGGGCAATGGTCAAAGAGGGAACGGCCACAGCTTCTTGGGGAGGGTTTAGTGTTTTCATTGCAATCAAAGGGAATAGGATGATCTATGTTTGACCCCACAGAGCAGCAGCACACACGTACCATCAGTGACAGCAACAAGGTGAGTGAGGCAGCCTCGCTACGTGGAGGATTCGGTCTCCTGCTTCTGTTTGGAGATGAGCTGAGCTTCCTTCAGTGACAGATACACCTCCTCCTGCGGGTCGTAGTAGTAGAACTTGCGGATGTAGGAGATCAGGGGCCTGGGGAAGGAACGGGCAGAAGCTTTAAGCCTGAACCACAACCACACCAACCACCACGAGGATAACCAGAACCTCTCCCCCAGCCCACCCACATCCAGCAGGAACAGGAGCCTGTACCCTAAAGCGTTGGCATAGGCAGGTAACGCCTCACTCCCGAGCTGGTCACCATTCCTGTACGCATCCCTACACAGCTCAGGATATTTATCATGTTATCCCGAGGCTGAAGAAGCCTCCCAGAGCCCTTGCTGCAGGTACAGACACCTTCTCACTGCTAAGGTGAGGGTCAGGGAAGAAACCAAAGCGACTTACTTGGGCAGCGGGAGCTCGGGAATGTGGTCTATTCGGACCAACTGCCTGATCCGAAAGCGGCAAAGGTGCTGGAGGGATTTGACATTGCTGAACCTGGAGACTGGATACAGCAGCTGGACAGGCGTTGGAGGGAGACCTTGGGGATAAAGCAGTGTTGGAGGTGTTACGTTAGAAAGAAACCACTCCTGATGCAGCAAGGAGAAGCTGGAGCTCTCTGCAAGGCCGTATTTGATAGCGCGTCATCCCAGGAGCTCACTGCTTTGGAGCTGCTTGGGAATGGGGAGCCAAACCTTTTAGGGGTGATACCCTTTTGGCTGCAAAATCTTCAGCCTCCCTCACAACGCAGCAACAGTTCTGAGGTCATGGGGTGACTGTGGAAAAGCAGATCCTGGGATACCACAAGCTCCCAACCACCCCTCTCCATGGACTCGCAGGCGAAGCATCGCTTATACTGAGAAGCAACGGAGTGTGGAAAGGATGCAGAAGGAAGCCAAAGGAGAGGGCAGGCAGCATGAGCCACACGTAGGCTTTGCTCTGCACAAGCCTCTGGGCAGTTCTTGCGCAGCATTAAAAGAGCTGGGGGATTTGGCCAGCTCAAGCTGCTCATTCTTGGGGTCACGAGGCTGGGCACAAAGGCAGCTCCCCACGCAGGCAGCAACCTCGCAGGCCTGGAAGCGAGTTGCATCCAGCTTTCCCTCCGCCCCACCTCCTCCATCAGCGTTAAGAGGCAACAATCGAGCCCTCAGAACCAAGAGGTCGGCGCAGGAGCACCAGGAAAGCTCTCTGGGAGCTGGGTTCATTCACAGCACAAGGTTTTATCTGTCTTTGCAGCAGGATTCAAAGCCAGTTACACTCTAACCCCCTCCTGCTGGCTTGTCTCCGAGGGCAATGGAGAGAAAGGAGAAAAGGGAAAGCTCTTCACACTAAGATGGGCTCAAAACTGCTCCGGGCAGCTCAGGAAGCTGTGAGCCAGCTTTTGAGAAAGCAAAGAACAGCAATCAATTGAAGGCTGGATTCTCCCCCCGCTCCCTATTCTCCTACAGAAAGGAATTAGCCTCTGGGAGCTCAGCCAGCAGCTCCAGGGCCGCAGCACGAGCTCCGCACACTGCGCTCGCCGCATGCCTCGCTGCCAGGAGCCAGATGCGAGCTGGAAGCTGCCCCTTTCCTCCGAGCAGCAGTTAACGTTTGGGCAGGAGAACAGCACCAACGAGCACACTGGGGAACGCAGATCCTCAATGTTCCCCCATTAAAGGTCAGGCATCGAGGTGAGACCTTGTTTTGCGAGGAGCAGTGCCTCAAAGAAGTGCCCAGATCCAACGCTGCACCCGGATGGAGAGGTGCAGGACTAGGAGCCAGCACAGCCTATGAGGGGGACCAGGCAGAAGGGAGCCCCCAGCACTGCTTGGTGGGGCTCTTTTCTCGATGATATTTTCTAGAGCAAATGCTTTCTAAGGTATTTCCCTGGAGTCCTCAGCCCTCAAAGCCCTATTCTCAAAGGGGAGAAGTGTCAGGATCAGGAAGGTAAAGCATCATGAAGTTGAAAGGATTGTTTGAAGGGAGGATACACTGCAAAAGCAGCTTCCCATCCCTCTCCTCCCAAAGCACAGCCATGTTCTACATCAGCTCTCCAGTTATTGGCAGTGTCTGCAGCAGAGGGCAACACTGAACAGATCCAGGCTGTGATTCCAGCACTGCTGGGAGCCCTGCAGAGGAGCATCCCATCCCTCCTCCCTGCTCCAGCCTCCTCTGGACCTCTGAAACTCTTTGGGCCAAATCCTCTCTATGCTGCAGCGTCAGAGGTCACCATCAGGGTCTGCAGGCACGATGGCAATGGAGATAAGGAACAAATTTACTGCAGGAATCCTCACACGCAGTCCTGCCCCTCTCCGCTTCACTGCCATCACCCATCTCACCACGGCAGCGTTCCCATTCCTGCTCCCTCTTGTTCCCAGCATCCCCGCTCACCCGCCCTCCAGATCCTGTTCCCCACTGCTGCTCCCTCACAATTAAGGGGCACATTTGCCCACTTGGCAAGCTCTCCCCTTCCTTTCACACTGGGTTTTTTGGCCAGCTTGCTGGTACATCAGGACAAACAAGTGAAACAAAAAGCACAGAGGATACTGGTCCAGTTGCCTGCCCAGATTTAGCAGGCAGGAGATGCGAGCCCATTTAAGGAGCCAGAGCTTGATGGATGGGGAAACAAGCACTTTGCAATCCCAGCAGCATGCAATCAAACATGCTCCAACAAAGCTTCGCTAACACTCCCTCCCTGCTTGCAAGCACCTGCCTGTTGATGGGCTCTGGCATCAGGGTCCCCCCAGGGACTCTGTATCTACAGCATCTATCAAGTGAGCTCGAGGCTCACTTTGAGCTCACACTTGGAAACGTTCCCACAGCTCAGCTTAATGTCTCTCCCTCCTGACAGCCCCAGGTGGGTTTCAGCTGAGGGAGAGCTGGGAAACTACAAAGCACGGAGTGGTTCTTAAGAACAGCAGCACTGAGACTGGGGGAGGGAAGAAAGAGGAGCTTTAGTAGCCAAATAGCTGCTTGTTGAGAGAGTAGCATTCCAGTCTCCAGCTCCATTTGTCAAATAGTGTGAGTTTGTATTGTGTTTCCACACTCCTGGAAAGAAAGCTTTAGGAGGTCTCCTTACCACTAGTCTCCACCTCCCACAATAAGCGGTGCAAGGGATGTGCTCCTCAGGGTCCTTCTGAAGCCAGTGGGCAAGGATGCAGAGGAGGATGCACTGAGCCCAGCAGACCAAAGCCACATTAAACTGGCTCTCCAGGACAGACCAGCAGCTGATGACAGAGTAAAACCTCCCCCAGAGGCAGAACAGGACACTCACCTGGAACCCTGGATCGGAGGAAGTAGAGGAACTTCCCATTCTTGGAGTGCATGATTGCTCTCTTTATGAACTCCACCACGGACTGGCAGCGGTCTTCAAACTTGGGATGGCACCAGAGGCTGAAGGTCCCTTCCAAGAGAACAGAAAAGGCCTCATGTTACAGGAACACTGGTAACAAGAGGAGCCATTTAGCCATGAGTGATGCTCCCAAAGGCCACGTGAATGCTCCAGGCTGACAACTTAACCTAGGAAGGGCACTAAGAGGAAACACCAGTGGCACCAGCTTGCGAAGATGCTGTTCCACTGGAACCAGTGCTCTCCAAGAGCTGAGGATACACAGAAAGACACAATATGACAACCATAACCCAAGGATGACCTCAGGTCAGGCTTGCCTGAACTTGGGAGCAGCCTGCAACGACTGCTGGGTCTACAACTACCAAGTCATACTTGAACAGAGCATTAAGAGACATCCCTGCTCCTCTGCAGCATCCCCTCAACAGCACTCACAAAGCAAGCTGCCGCATCGGCGCACTTAAGCGCCCAGAGCACTGCTTTGGGATCCCGGGATCAGACTGGTCCCCAGCCACAGGCCTCTGTGGTCAGCAGCATCCCCAGAACCACCAATGATTGGCTCTTACCTCTGTAGTGCTCCATCCTGGTGTGATGGGTGATGCCCTGCGACCGAAAGCTGAGGCTCAGGATGTAACGAGGGTCAGAACTGTCTCGGACCAGAAAGGACCCATCTGGTTTTCCCTTCAGCTTCATCTCTGCATCCTCCCAGTTCATCGGTCCCCAGTACCATCCACACTAGGAAGAGAGACAGCAGAACATCAGCAACCAAACACAACAGGATTTGCTCTCGTTGTTAATGCTAAATGCTAAATGTTAAAGCATTGTTAAATGCTAAACTGCAAGTGCCCTGTTGGATCCACCCAGGAGTAGGGATGGTTGGGACTTGCTCCTGGATCAGAGTGCACCATTACATCCCTTACCAGCTAAAAGTGGTGAAAGAACAGATGAGATGAAAGCATTTCATTCCACACACAATGACTCAAAGACTTCACCGGGAGAAAGGCAGGAGGCTTTTTCCAGTCCTATCCTAATCTTGTGCTCCCAAGTCTGTTCACCTCTAGCGTGAGGCATCCCTGGCCACGGCAGGGGGTTGGACCTAGATGATCCTGAGGCCCTTTCCAACCCAAACCACTCTATGAAGTCTGTAAAAGGGACGATTAGACCCAAAAGCAGAGCTTAGACCCAGAGCCTTTCCCTTGGGGCTGCTGCCACCAACCCACATCCCCGTTACCTTCTCCAGCTCCCGCAAGCTGGCTGCGAAGCTGCTGGCGTCGGGGCGGTACAGGGGGCACTGGAGGTGCTGGGCGGGCTGGCCGGGCATCGCTTCCATCGGCCTCAGAGGGACAATCCGAGGGAAGGCATCTGCAGAGGGAGACACAGCCCAGGCCTTGGTCATCCCTGAGGAGCTCAGCACAAGGATGAATCGCCCCGTCCCCCTCGCATGGCTCTGGAGGGTCAAGATGCAGGAGCTGCAGAGGGGAGGAGGAAGCTGGGCTGACCCATGGGAGGGCAATGTCCTTGTGAAGGACACAGGGGAGTCACGACCTGCTCCTCCAAGGTGACTAACTCGGTGCCTTCACTGCTATTCCCTTCTGCTGGCTCTGAGGGAAGGCCAGGGAAGTGCCTGGCAGCACCCATTGGAAAGAACAAGCAGAGCCTGAAAAAGGGGCAGTTAAAGCTCTGTGGGTGCTGAAGGAAACTGAAAGCAGGAGGGTAAATGCACAGGAAGCATCCCCAGTGGGCTGTGCAGTTGGATGCACACCAGGCTGGCTGCCAGAGCCAGGGCTCCTGCACCAAACCCTGCTCCCACAGCTCTCTCCCATCCCTGCCACTCATTACCATGTTCCCTGACACAGCACAAACTGGGGTGGGCTGAACCCAAGAGGGCTCAGAGAAAACGGGAGATGCTGAACTGGGGATAAAGCTGGTGCAGGGGTGAGCTTCAGCAAAACCCCTGTGAGCAACGAGAGCCACGTGGAAACTGGAGCCTTGACACAAGAGTGCCGGAGCACTCAGAGGTGCAGGGCCACACGGCCCCGAGCAGGCACCGTGGGCAGCACCGCTGCTATTAAAGCCCAAAGTGCAGCCTTCAATTCACCAAGCAAAACCTCAGAAGGTTCCAGATCCCTCAAGGGAAAGCCAGAGCCTTGCTGCTAAAGCTAAGCTGACCTGGGGCATGGGGTGGAGGAGGCGGAGGCAGAGGGAAAGACTGCAGGGAGGAGCCCATTGGACCCACTAGGACAGATGTAGGCAGCGTCCCACTGATATCATCTAGGAGAGAACAGAGGCAAGAGAGATTCAGAAAACAGGAAAGCAAGCGAGCTCTGCACTGCCTCACACACACCCGAGCAAACCAGGCCTTGGTGCTGCCTGGGGCAGCCAAGAGGGAGCTTCCCACCAGCAGCTCAGCATCCTCCTCTTGCTGCTGCTTCACAGCAGCTCGGAGCCTCACATACTCTCCAAGAGTGGAGGAGTCTGGTTTCCAGCCCAGCAGCTCCTCACATGCATAACACAGGCGTTTAAAGGAGGTTTCACAGACCCAGCACATGGGATGTGCAGTTCAAGGTGCTGCTTGCTAAGGCTGACTTGACCCATCCTTAGCTTCTTCTCACAGGAGCCTGCCCCAGAGGAGGATGAAGAGCAGCTGAGCCTGGCTCCTGCTGAGCTCCCATGGAGCTTCCACTGACTACAGAGCACAGAAAGGAGCCGGCCTTGCTGGGTGATGGGAAGGAAGGGGAGCAGCTCCCAAAAGCAGCAGAAATGCTACAAAACCAACACGTTACCTCCCCACCTCACACTGCTGCCCCATCACCCGCCCCTCCTGGCTGATGCAGGAGAAACCGAGCCTGTCAATGAACAGCAGAAGCAATCCTCTGCTAGGGAAGGATGAGCAGGCAGCGAGCCCACTGCCAGGGATGCTCAAGGCTCTGCTCTTCTCCCCCCTCCAAGGGCAGACGGGCAGCTCCTACGCTCCCATAGGGACACCCAGCAAGGATGCTCTCCAAGACAGTACCGAGCAGGCTGAGGCTTCGTCGCGGTGGAGGTGGTGGAGTCGGAGGGTGAGGGGAGCTCAGTCCTCGCTGCGAGATGTCCACGTCCACCAGCGACACCGTTTCACCTGAGGGTCAGAGGAGCAAGACCGTCAGTAGCAGACCTGCTCCAGGGCATGCAGAGGCTGAGCATGGGGAGGGGGAAAAGAGGCAGTAACCTCTGCAGGGTTTGGAACAGGATCTCATTAGCCGCTTCCCTTTGGAGACATGGATTAGCTCGGCTACTACAGCCCAAAGGTCAGGCAGAGGAGAATGATACCAGTACATGTGCCTGGATCCCACTGGAGTCCAGCACCAGGATGCTGGGATGAGGAAGGCACCGAGAGCTTTTCAGCAGCAAGTTCACAGCAAGCAGAGCTCATCAGTGCTGCACTTTTATGCCAAAGGCCAGGAGGGTACCAGCTCTTCAAATTAATAAGAGGGAACTGGACAGGCTTTAACATTAAATAACTGGAAATTGCTGAGCACTAAAAGGCTTCAGATCCAGGATACTGCTGGGGGAAAATAACCACACAAATTAAGACGTCCAACTTAAACCCAGAAAAGCTTAAAATGAGTCTAAAATCATGGCAGAGAAAGGAAGGCAGCAAATCCAGGTCAAAGCATCAGCCTCAGTACTGGACTGACACAGAGGCAAAAGGAAAACACCTAAAACCCAAAGAGAGATCCTGAGGGGTGCTACCACAACCAAGGCTTAAAACTGAGTTTAACCAGGCTCTGATGGACACCAGCACTGGAACCCCATCATCCCAAAGACCCGAACCATGGTCTCAAGGACAACAAGATCTGGCTGCCTTAGATTTCAATTCCTGTGGGCAGGGAGCTCCTCTCTCCTGCTCCAGATACCGTGCACAGCATCACCCATCTGACAGTGTGTTCACCATGCATTACAGAGGACAAGACTGACTCAGCTTCCTCCTGCTTTTAAGACTCCTGTCTATTAATAAGCGATGGCAAGAGGAGTATTTAGGCTGGGTATTAGCCAAGGTACCTTCTCCCTGGGGGTTCAAGGGTGTGAGCACACGCACATGCACGCAGCCACTCTTTCATTTCCACACCTGAACAATAAAGTGCCCGGGCTGCTTCCACCTTGGGCAAACACAACCAAAAGCCAACCAGGCTAAGGGAGGGGGGCAAGAACTCAGCTTCCAACCCTTCCCAAGGCAGCAGGGGAGGCAATGGCAGGCTGAGGTGGGCTTACGCTTCCAAGGGGTGCTCAAGGAGAGGTCAAGGAAGGCAAGAAGAGCCTTCCCAAAGGCCTTCCCTCACCCCATGGACCAACCTGGAAGCAAATCCCCAAGGAATTCATGCAAGCTGGGCCAGACACGTGAATTCTGTCCCAGCCTCAGAAAACCCACTATGCGAGAGCCATTAGGGAAACCAAACAGTGCAAGACTGAAGTCAACACCAACCCAAAGCCAGATACTGACTTTGGGGATGATGCCGTGGTTTTCTGCATAGGAAAAACCCCTCCAAGGGCACTCTCACTATTGCAGTTATACTCACAGCTTCCCCCAGCAACAGCTGACAAAGCAGAAGCAACTTTTTCCTGCACCGGCCTTGATTTGCAGGTGACACCGAGGAAAGGAGTCCCACCACACGAGGAGCAAGTCCTCAACATGCCACCCCGTGCTCAGGACACGGGCTGAAGGGATGCGGGAATGGAGAAGAGAACAAGCACCAGCATGGCTGAATCAGCCCCGAGTGATTCCCCTTCTGCAAGAGCTACAAGAAACGTCAGGAACGGATCAGAAGCTTCCAGTTCCCAGTTTCAGGCAAGTCAAGTGAATGCTCTGCCTTGAAGGGAACCCCTCTGACATTTAAACCAGTTCTATGTAAGACAAGACTTCATCACTGCTCTCCAAAGAGGCTTTACCCTGCTCAGGGACACAAAACACCCCCAGCTCTCCATCACCTACACCAACAGCAAGGAGTTTGCAGCTCTACCCACCAGCTTTAAGGCAGCTGTGGCTGCACGATCCCGTTCTGATTCCTCTGCTCTGCACTAAGAGCCTCAATATGAATCTATTTTGAATCTGACCTCTGTAACAGGCCATGTAACCCACCCCCCCCCAGCTTCTAAATACCCACTTGTGCCCTTAGGTTCCTGGTCATGCAAGTCTTGAGCCAGGCCTCCCACAAGGAAGCCCCAAGCCCTGTGGCTGGGACTGTTTTGACTACGAGCCCAGACCACAAGAGGCACATGGGAGCTTTTCAGTCCTACAGCTTCCAGCCACCAGCAGAGCAGGACTTCCCCTCACACCATTTATAAACCAGCTTCCCCCCACCAGCAGAAAAGGGAAGGTCAGAAACCAGCAGGACAAAGGGACAGGGGGAAAAACGTGTTCCACAAAGGAGGTTTCAATCCCCATTGCAGAGCCACCAACGCTGATGTATGGACCAGGTGGGAAGCAGGGCTTGGTCTTAGCCCCTCTCAAGCCAAATGCCTTTGCTCTAGAAGGGATTTTCTAAACCCCTTGGATGCTGAGCCCTGTGCAGAGGAAGGACCAGGACCTTCACCTCCAACTTGTGTTTCAACAGGAGGAACTGCAAAATGCTGATGTGCAGCCATGGAAAGGGACTTCTACAAGGGCCTGTAGGGACAGGCCAAGGGGAATGGCTTGAACCTGCCAGAGGGGAGACTGAGCTGAGCTCTGAGGCAGAAGCTCTTCCCTGTGAGGGTGCTGAGGCGCTGGCACAG
>JAVHNF010069105.1:7404-33044 GCA_034783455.1 Micropsitta finschii | reverse complement strand
TACATGAGGCTGATGGTGCAGATTTTTTCACCTCGTGCACCCAGGGAGCAGCATGGCAGATGTCTGACTTTCCTTCAGGCAGCCTCCTCTGTGCTTCTGAGAAAGGCACGGGAGTTGTGGTTAAATATTACAGTCTAACCTTTTACTTGCTCACAGATTGAACAGGAGCTAAGTAACTTTAAACCATTAGCTCCATTTTAAGTATCTCTTCCACAGGACGAAGGGCAGTTGACTCTCAGTCATATCTTCCAAATGAATAACTCAGTTAAAATCCCAGGCTACCCTTATCTACAGCAGAGCATAGTGCTAGTGTATCCAGTGAAATAGATAAGTGCAAAGGTCCTCCTCTGACCCTCGTTCTACCCCTCTCATGGGATTCCTTCTATTTCCCCTCTTAATTCTGTCACTGGTTTGATTTGTCCATCATAGCTTTCACTGGGCAGTATGAATCACATTTCTGAATGCTGACTGCTTGATCTGAACCTTCTTGCTTCTGGGAGGACGGGAGAGACAGCTTATGAAGAAGCTGCTTGATCGTGAAGTCAGGAGGGCTTTTTGAAAGCTGGCTTAGTCATTAGCCCTGCCAGCATCCCCATTCTCACCAGAAGGTGCTGGGAGCCCTCCTTTCCCTGAATCTTTCAGCTTCCCCATTGCTCAGCTGCCCCGGTGATGCTGAGGACAAAGGTGACAGATCTGAATTGGAAGAAGAGATGCGCATAAGGACTGGTCATTTATTCTTTATATAAATACATTTAAATTGCCTCTTGGAGAACCCAACATAACTCAAATTCAACTGAACACCAAATAGGCTTTCCATGCTAAGAGCAAAGACTTAATTGTACCTGAAAAGCTGAACACAATTTCAAAGATAAAACAATGTGACAGCCCCATTTCCACCTGAGTGTACTGTCCTTTGGGGATAAAAAATAAACCGCACCTCACTTTTAATTCCCTAGACTGAAAGAAAAGGTGTTCTTCAGTTATAATTGAAACAGGAGTGTTCATTCACCTGTTAGAATTTAAAGACTTAAGTGAAGGAGGGATCATAGCAATTATTCAGACCATTTGGCAAAACCTACATTGGTGACAATCAGTTGTATTTTGCAGTTGCATTGCAAAAGCTACAAGTGGCCTCAGTTCTAAATTTAAGATAGGCAGAAATTGTTCTGTTTAGTGAGTCCTAAAATTATCCAGCACAGAAATACTTTGGGGAAGTGTAAAAATGAATTCTCAAATTTTCAAAAGGCAGCTTAAAGGGGAAGGAATGCTGATGTGGAAGTATTAGATAAATGCCATCTCGGTAACAATTTTACCAAATGTAGGGAAGAGTCATACACTTTATGTCCTTGTTATAAGATTCTTGGAGAAAATACTCCCACTCAGATAGAAAGGCACTGTAAACAGCTCTCCTGCTGTTAGAGTTGATGTACTTTTGAGGATGCAGTGACTCTTAGAAGGAGCGGAGCGCATTGTGCAATAACGTGACCTTATGTTGCATAGACACTTCCAGTTTTGGAATGTGAAATGTCTGAAACTGGGAGTGGGTGGACAAGAGGTGGAGCCAGCCAGGAGCCTGGGTGGCTTCGTTTCTGAGAAACTTTCTTCTGCTGGTGAGTACTGCTAATTTGCCAAGCATATGGCTAAAGCCCTGAATAGTGCAGGGTGGAACCACTAAACAATATCGGGTCACTAAAGGACGTGGAGCTATAGGGTGATATTTTGGAAGTTCAACCTGTAAACCTTTGTTGAAAAAAAGGCTGAATTCTGTCAGACAAAAAACCACAGCCTCCCAAAATGCGTCAGAGGCTCTTGATGCTGCAGCGAGGTCAGCTTCCCTCCCCCCCTGCTGTGAGTCAGGACAACTATTGAAGGAAGCTTTTATTGGAAGTTGTCAATAGAGAGGTAGACAACATGCAGATGGGGAGGACACAGTGGGAAACAGTTTGGATCCTGTGCCTGTATAAATGGTCACCAACAAGGAGAAGACCCATTTTTCTGGAGAGCAGAGGGATACTGAGGAAAGAGTAGTATTTGAGCAAGAAGTAGGTTTGCCTGATTTCACCTTCTCTCTAATAATAACTAGGATTCAGAGTCCACTCAAGCTGGTGTTGTATCCATTTCTCAGGGGGACAAAGGCTAAGTCTCTCCTGGGCTAGATGCCCGCAGTGCTTGTCCGCAGTTCCTTATACATCTAGTTTTGCTGAAAATAGCAGAAAAATAATCTTAGAGCAGCTCAGTTCACCATGGAGAGGAAAAGAAAACCAAGGAGGAAACAGAAAATACTGGATGGGTGGTAATTTCAGCAGTGTGATCTTCACTTTCAGGCAATGCAGACACTTTTTGAAACAGAAACTTTCTGTGGGGTAGTCAGGCGCTTACTCTTTCCTTTGCTATAAATCCAGACCTGCTCATGGGTGGATCAACACCACTGGGACTTAAAAACGTCAGTGAACCATTTATGTCAGTGTTCCATTTGTAATAGTGCTCCTTTAACTTTTTCCTTGTTGTTTGTTATTGTTGCTGTTACCTGGACTGCTCTATCAGAGTGTTAGCATAGATGAAATTCCTGTAACAAGCAGCATTTTAACAACTGGGACCTGTGGTTTTAGCTGTGCACTTCTTCTAATGCTGGCAGGTGCTCTGTGCTTTCGAGTTCACTGTTACTGCTACTGGAGAAGAAATATCTTGCAGCAGCTTTGTGATTAAAAAGATACTTCTAGAACTAACTTACAGTGTCAGTACTTTTATTGTTTCTCTCTGAGATTGCTAGCAAAAGGAAAGAGATCCTAGGAACCAACGATAGTTATTTAATTCATGACCTGTCGGAAAAGAAGGTTTTGGTTTCCAATCCTGATGAGCACCTTGGGTGAAAAGCAGGACATGGTCCTGGCTATGCAGAAAGCTGACCTACCCCAGGCCTCAGCTCGCTGGGGCATAGCGTTTGAGTGATTTTTCTGAGAGCATCCCATGTGGAATTTTCCACTATATTAAAGGCATAAATATCCTTTCCATTTCAGTGGTGGAATATTTCCATTAGCTTTCCCACAAGCTGACTCAAAGTGCATAAGAAGGTGGGGAAAAAGTTACTCTTCTTTGCACCTTTAATTTTCATATCAATGTTAATATTTAAATTTGAATCTGTGGGTGGTGCATTTCATAAGCACACTCAGCAGCACTGTTCATGGAGATGTAAGTATCCTATTCTCCAAAAAATGAAAAACAACTGGATGCACTTGTCTTGTTGCTCTGACTGCCAAGCATTCATTAGCAGTCAGGCAAATGGACCTCTTTATGCAGATGTGTTTAAGCCCATATGTGAATGTATTCACGTAAGGCGTCTGATTTCTAGAAAGTAAGCTGCTCCTGATAAACTTGCTGAGGCAGGTATCTGCCTGAAATTAGATTTATGTTTTCCATCCACAAAGTGTTCATTCTAAAGATGGTTGCGAAGGAAAAAGAAACAGAAATACATGTTCTTGAAGCATAAAGCAAGGCAATGGTTTTATCCAAGCTGTATGGTGAGCGAAGGAGGGGGTGGACAGACAGTCCTGAGCACAGCAGTGTGGGCTCCCAGAAGTACAGAACTGTAGCTGGGGACTACTGCAACAGACAAAGGTAGCTCCTGTACATCTCAGCATGGCTCGCTGCCACGTTGCCCTTTGGTGTGATTCAGCAAATCATTTCCCCATTGAACAAGATGCTTCCTCTGCCATCTGCCTGTCGTCCAAACTTGCTGTGAGTAGCCAGCAGGAAGCGTGGCTGCCTTTCACCTCTGCTGGCCTTTTTTGGCCTTCCTCTGCCCTTTGCCCTTTCTGGCAAGGTCCTGTTGCAGTCAGGCTGCAGGACAGCACATAACTACCAGCATCTTCCAGCAGTCATGTGAAACTGCAATTCGGTTCACATCGTTCTGTTCTTGCTATTTTTTTTTTTTTTTTTTTTGCTAAGGAGGTTTACGTAGAATATAAAAGCCCAAATTGTGTCTCAAGATTATATTTGACATCCTTGAACAGATCAAGGAGAAAAATAAAGTGTTATCCTGAAGAAAGCTATGAAAAAAATACCAGGCTGATAGCTTCTTCGCTTTGAAGTTTTGCTGATCAGAAATCAGAGGCTGAATTTTGGATCAAACATCCATAGCGGTTCTGCAATAACATGCTTCCAGCTTGTGAAGATGCAAACAGCAGCTCCTCCAGCTCACCCTAATGAACCAGCAGCTCTTTGTTGGTGCTCACAGGGCAATTAGGCTCTCTGCTACAAGAGCAGTGTTTGTTACGCGCTTGCATCCGAGTGATTGGGGTTATTTTACTCAGCAGACCTCACTGATCCACAATTAAAATGGCATTTTCATCTCACATGTAGAGGTTGTGAAAAAGCTTTTGAAGATCTTAGTTGCTCTGATGATGAACTTGGTAGAGGAACAAAATCAAACAAGGGTCTTCTGTTGTGGCAGCTGGGTCGTGACAAAGACCACTGGCTACTTCATTATAGCTAACATGTAGGTGGCCTTACTCATGTTTTAAGATCCAAGAGAGGAGCTGTGACTTTACTGACACCTTGGAGGGGAACAGAGTCAGTCCTTTGCAGAAGCAGGGTCACATCAGCTGGGCCATGCGCAATACACGCTGAGAGCCCTTTCCTCTCAGCTGCTTTGAAGTTACAGGCTCCCTCTTTCTGGCAGGATCAGATCTGAGTGATGAGGTCACCCTGGGTTCGGGCAACTTAAAATCTGTAATTTTTTGCACCCGTTTGATCGTGGTATTTATAGCTCATTTCCACCTGTGCTTTCTCTTCACATTAATAGTTACCAGCAGCCTTCCTTGATGCTCTTACGGTTCAGCTCTGAGGGAAACACTGGGTGTAATTTGGAGGGTGATTAGGGTGAGATCAGCTCTTGAAACCTGAGTTAGGTTAATAATGAAACCTGAGTTTTTGTTAATAATACATTGTAATTATTACTGCTGGCAGGGCGGATATCTCGTATTTCTCATCTTTTAGCTTGAGGATCCTAGTTACAGTGATCTGTTTGATTTCTCAGCCATTCCGCCCCTTGGGACACTGCAAAAGTGTCCCAACTTCTCCACCAGATTTCCATTTGCACTTTCCTGGGTAGAGCAATGCCTCTGCAGATGTTGGTGCATTACACAAGCTGGGAGGCAGAGAGGACGAGAGGAGGATACATGATCAACAGTGGAATGTTAATAATACAACACACCTAATTGGACCTGCCCTTTCTCAGAGCAGTGAGGACACATGTCAGTGCATAGCAGGTGTCAGGCCAGTGGCAGCCTGCTCCCACCTCCTACAGGTCTTCACAAGGATAAAAATTGCTTTATGAGCTGAGCAACTTGCTTACTGTAATTGCCAATAAAGCATTAATCCTCACCTTTCGTGGTCTGCATCTATTGCTCACACCTTGGAGATGCCAGTCCAGGCTGGAGAGGTGACATAAATCATGATGTGTGTTATATATTGGTGACTGGGAGAGGAGCACGTGCCAGGGAAAGCAACGCTGCACAGGGAAAAGAGGGAGGGGGCTGGACAGGAAAAGTGACCTGTGGCAGGATGTAGGGAGATGTGAGATAGTGCAGCCCCTTGTTGCTTAATGCCGTATCTTCTTACTGCCTCGCATGGCTCCTATTGCAGTCTCCCTTTCTATCGTCCCATGCTCATGCCCCCTGCTTCCATTTATTTGCCTGTGGTGGGGTGTCCCTACCCAGGGAACAAAGTCAGCAGTGCTGTCACCAACTGTAAACTCCATTGTGTGAAAAGTGGCATTGGGGCAGTGCTGTCCCACCTAAGGTGCAGGCTGTCTGTGTGTCTCGTCTCCCACCCCACTTGATCTGCGTGCTGGTGGAGGCACAAGTTAGGGATGGACTTGCATTTGGGACAACAATTTCCCAATACCTACAGTTTAGACACTGGCTGATGGGGTAGTGGCCTCAAGCTGCTCCAGGGAAGGTTTAGACTGGATATTAGGACAAATTTCTTCACCAAAAGGCTGGTCAGGCATTGGAACAGGCTGCCCAGGGAAATGGTGGAATCACTGTCCCTGGAAGTGTTCAAGAACCATGTAGACAAGGCCCTCAGTGACATGGGTTAGTGGTGGACTTGGCAGTCCTGGGGTAATGGTTGGACTTGATCTTGAAGGTCTTTTCCAGCTTATTCGATTCTGTGATTCTATGGAGAAAGTCCACAGCAGGAACTTAATAAAGAGAGCTACTATCCTATTATGTTTTACTTCTGCTCATTTTAGTTGAAGAAGTCTCCACTTACTGCAGGGGGATTGGACTAGATGACCTTTGAAGGTCACTTCCAACCCCAACTATTCTATGTTTATCTTACGTTTATTAACCACAGATTGTATGGTTATCTTACCTCTATTGTGACCAAGTGTTGTATGTGACACAGAAAACAAAAGTTTTGTACTCTTGAACCCCAGTGGCTTTGTACCAGTCCGGCAGATCCTCATCATGGCTCAGGCAGCAGAGAAGTCAAGGCAAAGGCAAGCTGGCAGTGCTGCAGCCCGTGGGGAGGGAGGGAGGTGGTGCTGAGCAGGGCTGGCTGGATGTGGTCACGCAGCCCCTTGTGCTTATGATCTGTGACTGCCCCTTCCTGCCCCATCTCTTGGCTGTGCCAACCCACCATGGAGTGCATCTGACATTTGTTTCCCTTGGGTTATTCTTGAGTCAGCCCGTTCCTTGGTTTAAGTTGAATTTGTGCACAGGTGAAGCTTTCTTTTGTGGGGGCACTGAAAGCCTAAAGGCCAAAGGCCCATGTAGGTGTAGGGCGCTGAGGTGGCCACTTGGCTGTTGCAGGCTCCCTGGGACAGTGCCCTCAGCCCATGGGGTGCTGGAGGGGCAGCCACCAGGCTCTGAAGTTGAATAATATACTACTGGTACTTGAACAGAATCTCTTTTAACCTTATAACTTTCTCTTAGCCTTATGCTCTTAGCCTTATACCTCAAGAATGCCACAGTGGTTGAGGGAATATGGTCCTGTCTCATTAACTTTATGTAAATATACTGCCAGAGTATGGTCTTCAGTATTTAAACCTATTAATAATTATTTTTACATCCATATTTCCTCTAATATAATAACATTTACTCCTCATTTCAGAAGAAAATTAAATTGTCTGAAGAGTAATATCATCAGCTGATTTGTCTTGCATCACAATGTTTATCTGTTCTAGTAAGAAGTCAGTGACTATTAAATTTGCTGCTAAGGCACAGGATGAAAAGACAAAACTATGATGCTGAACAAAGAATGGTTGCATCAATGGGAATTAACCACAGCATATCAAGAAAAGAGCATGCTCTCAATTTCCCACTGGATTTAATGTTACAAATATAATCTTATTAAATTACTTTTTTTTTTTTAATCTTAGAATGAGAAGAAAATAAAAATTGTAATGTCAGAATGATCATTTTAATTGAATCATGCATGTGAAGTTGGCAGTTTCTTACAGTGGGCTTTTTTTCTTCTTGTAAATGAGAGTAAAGGTCTGGTATAAATCCAGGCATTTTTGTGTAACCCCAGCCCCAGAACGATTGATGTGAGGCAGGTATGTGGAGCCACATAGGAAGGCTGCATAATAATGAACAAACCCCTCATTTAACCATCAGCCAAAGGAGTCACGGTATTAAATAAAAAAAACGTAATTGTGGAAAAGACCATTTCCTTGCACAGCTCACGGGGAGCACTAGAAAGTTGGCATGTGTATTACTTTCAGTAGTAATAGTGCAGTTATGTGCTTTAAACAGTTGCAGACATCCTTAAGCGTCCTCGGGACCTGGCTTGCCTTCTCATTTTATTTAGAGGGAGTGAAAGAGAGGTTGCTGAGCATCTCTGAACATCTATGCTGAACGCAGCTGTGGCTCATCCTGTTGCAAGTAGACCTGTGGAAGTTGCAGGACTCTTGACGTAGTTGAGCAGGGGGGCTCAGTGTAGTCAGCACCATGAGCAAGGCTGGCAAGTGCCAGTGGCATGAGCTCTCCTGTTCATGAGTGGGAGGCAACCCTTGGCTGCAGCCAGAGAGGAGCGGATAGATAGCACGTGGTGTCTGAGCACAGTGAGTGTCCACTCACTGTGCTGGCATACACAGGGTGCATTCATTTATTTCTCTTAAGTACAGGTACCTGGGAATCAGAAATTCAAACGTGTGGTTGGAAGCATTTCTCAATACTGCTGCTAAAGATACTAAACTGTATCACTTGGCCAGACTGTCATTTATACACATGACACTTTATTAGGCAGCACAGGAGTGCCTTAAATGGGTCTAAATGATATTCACACCCTTCCTAAAAATCTTGTTTGTGCTGGTAAAGTGTTTTGTACTGGCTTCAGAGCAGGTGACACTTGCAGAACAGGGCTGTAAAAGTGCAACTGCATCTTAGGAGTTGAATTTGCACTTCTTGTCTGCAATGTGTGGGGCATATACAGTTGTGTGCACGTGAGTTGCAGTTGCACATGTGTCTGCTTCTGGTGGGGCACAGTCTTCTCTTGAGGGCAGTGCTGGCTCAGGCAGCAGAGCTGTCACAGGGCTTGTCCCCTTTCCTTCAGCTGTGAGAGTCTCATTTCAGGTCCCTGGAGAAATTTGCTGTCTTTTTGAGAGGCAGCTCTGTTTTTACCTGTCTGTTGCCTAGTCTGATGGGTTGTATTAGGATGTCTTAATAGCAAATTCTCATCTATTTGTTATGAGATATCAGGATGCAAAAGCCATGTGGAAGATCTACCTGGTCTTTTGACATTTAATCTTTTCACGCTGTCAGTGAAAAAGGAACAATTTCAAAATCTGAATTTTCCCCTGTTCTCAAGTTTCTCAAGTTATGTTGAGAAACAGGAAGCTGTTTTGCATAAAGGTAAGATTGTGGTTTTGACAAGAAAAGTTGGTGTTAGACCACCTAAATATACCCACACAGTAATACTCAGCGGATAGTCCTGCCTATTTTTAGGCTTTATTTTTGCCTCTCTTTATTTATTTTGTTTTTACTGACACCTCCTCTGTACCTTCAGCTCATAGTGAGGCACCACTTCCTGCACCGGTATGAAACTTGCAATTACAGGAGGAGTCAGTCTTGTCAGGTATCATTTACCAGGCTTTGCAGAGGGCTGGTTTCAGTGAAGGAAGAACAAGGCTTAATAAAAAGAGAGAGAGGGAGAAGCATTCTCTTAATAATTTGCCCTTTGCAACAACAGAACCTTATCTGATCACCCACACTCATCTGGCTGCTGACGCTGTACTTGCTTCATTAGTACGAGCTATTTTTACACCTTTTGTGTCTTTTGAGGAACCGAGTGGGCCTTCTGGCTTGTAGTGATTCACCAGCTCCAGGGGAACAGGGTGTCCTCAAATCCTGCAAGGGGGAGAGGAAGAGAGACATAGGGGGAAGAGTTCAATTGAATAAGCAAGTTGATTAATTGTCGTAGGTGATCTGAGAGCTAAAACATTGCACTTTAGTCTGAAGAAAAATAGTCTATGTGCTTTTGGTTTGCCATGCAGTTTTTCAGATTGTTAGCAGCTATCCCAAGGAGCATTTAGTACTTAATTAGCTTTAAGTGTAGCTTAGCAAACATAAAGCCCTGTATGCTTGTGTGTGTACTCTTTGTGTTCATTTCCCTGTCTGTAAAGGGGATGTGGACATTTGGGAGTTAGACCCTATGATCTTTAAAGGTCCTTTCCAATACAAACCATTCTATGATTATATGTTGGTGATGCTTTCTTTTGTTTGTAGTGTAGAAGCATCGATGGTGTTATCACAAGCATCCAAAGGACTTTAGGGCCAGACTGTTAGCTGATTTCACTTCCACTTGTAATAATGGAAAGACAGCTAAATTTGGTGGAATCTGCCAAGCATGAGAAGGAGGTCCCTGTATGAAGCTGTCTGGAGTTTTCTAGAGCTGAGCATCTGTTACTTTCGCTTTCAATAGATCATCAGCCCTGAAAATGTCCTGTTAGAGCCTGCTGAGCTCTTGTCCGGTGTGTGAAATCAGGATTTTTGCTGTTCTTACTTTGACTTTTCCTGGTTAGGAGTGATTTGGCATCCAGTTGTGCCACTCATCGAGTACAGGATAGTGGTTGCATGTTGCAGGTTTCCTTGGAGTAGTTTCCAAAGTTGATATGGTGTTGGATTACGTATGTATGAAGCTTTCATACATATATGAAAAGGTGCTGTTTGTATTAGGAATGTCCTCTAATGCTCTACTCTGGTCTAATCTTGTCTGATACAAAGTCATCGTGAAACCTGAGCAGTGTCTTTCCCAAGAAATGTTATGTGCTCTATTGTGTTGTACTTGTTGGGAGTCTGTAACTGAGCTGTCAGCTTGGCCTGTCGCTCAGATATCAACACAGCCCTGTGGAATAACAGGTTTTATGTGCAGATTCAGGCATTTTGGTAGACCTTAATCTTTTCAGAGGTGTTTGCTCAGGAGAATGATGCTCTTGTTAATAAAAACAGTTGAATTGTGTTTTGTAGAAAGAAACCTAACTGCAAGGAGTGGGATTTCATGTATACCTATAAAATGCAGCAGAAAGTATATGCATATTTTACTGACTTTTTAAAGACGTGTTCTGACTCAATGGAATATTCTGCATACTGACTTCCAATGCTTCGTGCAATAAAAAGAAGGAAGTTATGGCCAGCATTATTTTAAGGGACTATTTTTATTTTTATTTTTTTTAATTTTTTTTTTCCATTAGGCATCCTGAGGGTTGTAAAGAAATCAGTGTCCTTAAATGTGCAGTCATATTAAAGTATCTTATGTTACCACTGTAGTGGTGAGAATCACAGAATAGTTGGGTTGGAAGGGACATTAAAGATCATCTAGTTCCAACCCCCTGCCATGGACAGGGTCACCTTCCAGTAGACTAGGCTGCTCAAAGCCCCATCCAACCTGGCCTTGAATACTTCCAGTAGTGGGGCATCTTTAGACAATACTAAATATCTTTAGGCCAATACTAAGGGACTAGATTTGCTATTACAAAGTGACTATATTGAGTCACTAGTTAAAATGAAATATTTGGGCTTTGCAGAGTTGGACTGTTGTGACATCTGTGCAAAATACAGCAGTTGGGTCTTACTACCTGACCTGGGTTCAGCTTAAACCACAACACTACCTAATCTCAGTTTAGCTTTATCAAAGTGCTCAGATTGGATTGTAATAAAACCGCCGTGAATGCCCGTTCTACTTCGGGTGCAGAAAAATTGGGAAAAAGTATGCTAAGAACATGCTACTGATGTTTAGCATACCTCTGTTTTTGTTTTGACATGTGGTGACCACAGGCCTTAGTAAACAATCACAGGTTTTAAAATAAGCTTGTATAATAATCGGTGTCAGTGAAAAACAAACACAAGCTCAGATACTATAAATGTCTTTCTATGTAATTCTTCCCGGGGTGAAGGCATTTGTCACAGTCCATTTGCTCGCTCAAGAAAGTGTTTGAAAGACACCGATATTTTCACGTGGCGTGCAAGTGGCTTCTTCTGACATGGTGTGAAAGGAGGCATAGCTGTTCGCAAAATCTGCCGTGGTTGCATAGTTAGGATTGTGTCACTTCTAAACTAAAAAAGCCTCACTTCCCAGAAAATTCAGCGATATTTTCACCCTAAGATAGAAATGCTAGCAAAGCCCTGGTATTTGTCCAAAATTTCCATTTGGCAACAGAGTAATAATTACTTTGCACATAAAAATGATGCAATGTTTGCACAAAATTTGATATCTTTTTTCCTGGGAAAACCTGGGGAAAAGCTGTATGTCTTAGCAGGGACTTACCAGCATAGGTTTGTTCTTCCCAGTGGCTGCCTAAGGTTGCAGTTTTTGTGTGAAAACGAAGAGGCATTTCAGCCTTTGCATAGAATTTCAGTTAGGAAAGCTGTTATATCTGACAACTGTAGCAGTTTGAACTCTCCGGTGACACTGTTCCTACCCTTCTTACTGTAGATGATGTTTTATAAATCCAGAAATCACTACAAACTGTGTCTACATGGGTGTCTTGCTCTTTGCATACACTTTATCTTTCAGAAGTGCTGCTTAATTCATAGTTTAATTAATTGTCCTTTATAAGGTGAGAATTTTCCCTTTCTCATTAACACATTTCTTTGTGTTGAATTGAGAAAAAATTCTTTAATCTCAGTAATTTTCACCACTTCTTGCAAATACAAAACTTTCATTGCAGTCCCGATGGCATTGTACAGCATCATTGATTAGTGTCAGAGCCTCTGCTTGTCACATATCTTAGATATTTAGGTTTTTGGGGGCTACATAATGCCCATTTGTTTGCATTACAATAGTTTGGGACCATCAGCAGGGCCAAAAGCTCCATTTCTTTCCTACACTTAAGATGTCAAAAAAGTAATCATAGAAATAGTGATTAGAAACTATTTCCCACTTCTGTATTTTTATAGAGTTGAGTTTCTGCTGATGAAAAGAGCATCCCAAGAATTAAGAGCTCATTTGTATCTCAGCACTGCTTTGGATGCTACTATACATTGTTAATGAGTATTTAGTTAATACTGTTTACTTACTACTTAACTCACCCTTGGGAGGAACTCATTCTTCTGCAGGTTACGGCAAACGGGATTAGGCATCATATAAACCTAACTTCAGCCATCAAAATAGTGTTTAAAGAGGGCCTTAATGGTGGGCATCTGTTTCTCACTGTTCTCTGCAAGGGAGATGCTCTCACTCTTTTAAGTCACTATGTACTATGATTCAAGAGAAACTGAGGAGGGGGGCAAAATGTCTGTGAAATCTTTGCTGCCTTCTGAAATTTTAATAACACTGAAAGTGCTGTCTGTCAGATCTGCCATTGCTCTGCCATCACATTTTAAGGTCCACTTGGGAAATGATATATTGGTATTTTACTCACCCGTTTTCATTTTTTTAACTTGCTCCCCAAGGAAATAAGTAGCAGGGTGAGATTAGCAGTGTACATAATTGTCTTGTTTAGTTTCATATCTGAATAATCTCATTCTTCTACTTTTGTATAGAGATAAATTCAGGATGTCGCACTGGAAGTGGTCTGTCAAAAGAGCTAGATTTTGTAGTATCTGACATGCTTAAGCACCTCTGACAGACTCTTACATTCAATTCAAGGAGTAGAACTGTGATTTGTTTGCAAGCTTCTACCTGTAAAGGAGGAAGTGTTTAAGATTAATTTGGTTCCTGTGTAGCTTTTTGTCTCTTTCTTTTTTTGTCTCTCTCTTTTTTTTTATATATATATATATACATATATAGACTCATCCTGTGGAAATAAGTGTGTTTAGGTGTTTAGTTGGACTTTGGCAACATGAAAGTTTTTTTTATACATTTTTTTCCATCTGGTAGTAGTGTGTACATTGCATCTGATGCTGAGATAGGAAAAAGTGGTGCACTTTAAGTGAGCAATCCTTGTCATTATAGTGAAAAGGTCATTGTTAAGGCATTTCTGCTGTAGGCTTCTTCAATAGATTCTTAAAATACATTCAACTTGAATTTAAGGTTTTTGGGTGGTGCTATTTTTCTATAGAGACTGCCAGTTTAAAATTATATTTGAGATACTTAGCAAAAAATGAGTGTTTTGCTGCAGCTGTGCTCTAAGCATTCATGATGCAATCAGGATCTTTTAAAGAAAATCGCCTTTGTTTTCTTAGTAATCTGTGATTGAACATATATTGCAATATATGTTACAAGTTTCTCTGTAGACCTCTTAGAGGTGTTGGATCAGTTTATTTTCACCTTGTAACAAATAACCTCAGATATTTAGTATGTAGGATGCAAGAGCCTAAATCTAAGTGATGCCTGATTTTGTTGATTCCTATGAGGAATAAATCTGGAATTATGTTCTTGGATTTGCAGCTCATTGCTTCAGATTCATACCAGGGAAATATAGAGAATTTAGCTCTTACTTTTACTTGCTGTCGGAATAATTTGTCTCCTTTTAGTTGCTCTGAGTCAAGCCTCACATCAGTTCAGAGCTCCTTGAAGTCAAATGAGAGACTCTTCAAACAATTCTGATTTTTCTATCAGGTCACCACAGAAGGGATGGTGTGTGTCTGAACTCTGGTTCAGTAGAATCGCGTTCAGAGGAAAGGAGGGTCTTGTTCTTCACATCATGTATCCACTGACATTTATATGAAATGTCTGAGGAAAGTAAAAGTTCCTACAGTTAAGGTAAATGGCTGTTAGAGTACAACTGATATGATTGGGGTTTTTTTAAGTTGGCTTCAGCATGTTTTTAAGCAAACAGGTTCCAGTTCTTTTCTTCGACTTACTCAGATAATGGTCTCAGATAATAGTTTGAATTAACTGAATTAACAAGATTAAGGTGAGTTTGGTAAAGCCTTAAAATGAATTAAATAATCAATACTAGTACAGCTAACGAAAATGCCCTGTTATATGCCATCTCTCAATGGCTGAGATTCTAGAATAGTTCTCAAGGGGTAATGGGTTCAAACTTAAACAGGGAGATTTAGGTTAGATATAAGGAACAAATTTACTGTGAGAGTGATGCAGCACTGGAACAGGTTGCCCATGGAAGTTGTGGATGCTCCATCCCCTTCAGTGTTCAAGGCCAGGTTGGATGGGTCTTTGAGCAACCTGGTCTAGTGGAAGGTGTCCCTGCCCATGGCAAGGGGGTGGGAAGTAGATGATCTTAAGGTCCTTTCCAACCCTAACCATTCTGTGATCCTATGAATATGAGAATATTGAATAAATGCGAGCCAGATTTAGTGCAGCCTCTAAAATAATAATTACATAAATCAGGATGCCAGGGTTTATACCACTTCTAGTTTTATGTGCACAGATTCTGTCCTTTGAAACCTGCAACTAACCAGGGACACAAATGTGCGTTCATAGAAACCTTAGAGTAAAGCCTGAAGTCGGTATTTGGTCACAGTAAGCTCGCAGTCTACCCTTGATGCTCCTGTAACTGGATCCTCTCAGTCAGTCCCCTCAGTTCCTGGCTTGTGGGAGAATCCATGTGAGCACAAGTGTTTACCCAGCATAGCAGTGGAGAACAGATCCTGCCCTGTAGCTTCTCTTCAAGGAAGCTTAGTAGAGTTTGTTTGATCATTTAATAGTAAATTCACAGTGTGCTATGTGTACTTGTGGAGCAGTATTTGGTTTTGTATTGACTAGCACTTTTAAATCACATTTTAAAAAATTACATTGTAATGATTAGTGCAGCTGCCCAAATTTAAAAAAACATGTGTTATTCTAAATGTTTCAGAAATTTCAAAACTGTAATTCTCTGGCTGGTTTTGGAGACTGTCAATATATTTAATAAAGCACTGAAACCCAGAGGGTATGTAGAACATCTGGGGTGGAATTAAGTGAACAAATTAATGTCTTCAAATGTGAAGAGTTAACAACAGCAATTGCAATATAGAAAGCAGTAAATTAAATTAAATGCACCTAATGTGTTCTAAAAGGGCTGCCTTCTTGGAATTGCATGTGTAAAAGGATGTCTTACAACTCCTGCCAAGCTGCACAAAATCACAGGCATCCTTGCATTCCTCAGGAATTCAAGACTGCCAAGTGCCAGTGGTTGACGTAGGAATTTACAGTCATTCCTAGAGGTGTTCAAATAGACAGGTAGAAGGACAGCTACAAAACCACAGTCAAATGGGACCCCTAGCCAGGCGCTGCTGGAAATGCAAAGAGAATCTCTCTGGTCAAGAACAGGAAGCCTTTCTTACAAAACTGGTAAATTTAAGAAGTGTTTCTTCTGTCTTGTCTTTTTAGCAAGTACAGTTCAAAGACAACAAGTGTGGTGTTAAGCAGTATAAAAAAGCTTTCAATTGGTTGAGTAAAATGCCAAAACTTACATACCCCAAGGACTGCATTTCTTCTGTCATGTCGGTATATAACATCCTCAGTCCAGGAATGAATATATAACCTTGCAAAGAAGGATGAACAAATACTTATCTACCTCCATGCCTGTTAAGTCCTTCAGTTCAGAGACGCACACTGAATCCTATCTGAGTGGCCTTCTTCAGGCTTAGCCCACCTATGACTTTGCCTAGGTAGAAGAAGCTGTAAATCCATGTTTTATTACGATTCTCAGTCTTCGTTTGTTGGTTTGGTTTGTTTGTTTGTTTTTTCCCACTGGGATGTCAACACTAAACAGCTCTTTTGGGAATATCATTAGTGAGGCAGAGGGAAATGTGGGATAGGACAACAAGCCAGAGGTGTGCTGTCTTTCTTCCCAAAAGGCCAAGGCAGTTTTCTTCTCAGTGACAGGTGGGGAAGAGCTCAGAGGTGGCCGTTTTGTTGTAAGGCTGCTTGGTTGCTGAGCTTGTCCCAGACATAAACTAGACTTGCCTAATAAGGGTCTTGGCAGAGGTCTGTGCACAAGTGTAAGGATTTCATAGGGGCCACTGCAGCTTGCCTGTGCTAACGCTTGCCCTATAGAATACAAATTCTTCAGGGGCCAATTACTGTGGATTTAGGACAGCTTTGTGCTGGCAGAGCTGGACAGAAAAGATTTAAAACAGGGCTGGATCTGACCCTTAGTCCTTACGCTAGAGTCAATATTTATTCTGTATGGTGCACTCAGGATTTAGCCTGGAAGACATAAGCTTCCAATTTGTTCACTTGCAAGAGTTGTAATATGAGTTACAAATTGAGAAGCAGTAAAAGTTGTATTTTGCCAAATTTTATTTTAAAGCTGTTGAGTGTAACCATTTTAATGGTCTGAAAAAAAGGAGGAAAAAAAGAAAAAAAGGAAGGAATAATCTTGGAGCAGTCAACCAGATATACATCCCCTGCATGCAGCTCACAAAGGCACCTTAGGAAAAAGAGCAACAGGATAATGCTCCTTTCTAGAAAGTTTTAAAAGCCTTGATTTAGTAGGTGCATTTGACATAAATACAGCTCCTGGTTTCCTAGTAATCTTATGTTCAAAGTTTTCACAGAAGTAAAATGTCCTGGTTTAAAACGGGCAGATAGTGCAGTTAATGTGGCTGGGGGAGCTGGCTCCTGGATCACATTCCTACCGGGAAACCTGGCTTTGGTCCCCAGCCAGGCAGGACTTTGCACCTTCTGTCAAACGATGTGCTCAACGCAACTCCCATCTGGCTTCTGATCCGTGTAGGTGGGCTCCTCTTAGTCACTCCAGTGGAGCTGAGCCTTGCCAAAGTTATTAAAGAAAACATGCTTTTTTATTATCCTTAGTTCCTTAGTTTTAAATATCTAGTACTTGAAATATAGGGCGTTTCTGTGTGTTGAACAGTATAGGTTTGATGGAAAGCAATATGCAAAACTGTATATATGGTATTTTCTAAAGGAGAAACATTAATTGGTGGAAAATGGAAGTCTGTTGTTGGCTTAAGCTAGGCTGTGGATGCAGGTAGATGATACGGAGGCTTGACTGGAAAAAACAGACAGAATGCACACTAACTTTGCAGCGTCTTAGATTTCTCTAGGTAGGCCGAACTACCATTCAGGGGGGGAATGGGGTGGGAAGAGAGAGAGAAACCAAGAGCCGTCTTTGACAGGATGGATGGCAGCTCAAACCAAACCAGAAATTATTATGTTGGTTCTGGAAAGGGATTTATTTTCCCCAGGGGAGTGACTCTGACCAAACCTAAGCCACCAGTAATCCCTGTAATTAGTCTATACGTGTTTCATAGTGTAGGATGAAAAATTATATAGAATGTTCTGCAAATAGCAGGACACAGAATGGCTTGAAGTCTGTAATGGATGTCTCTGTCCAGAACAGAAAACTGTTGGAAGTATATTAGCATTGTCTTTTGCTCACAAAAAAACGCAGTGCTGTTACATTTCCATGACTGGCAGATTTCTTCCCTAATGATACCATCAGTAGAGGGTGTATGGAACAGAAAGGATACTCCCATCTTCTAGAAGTTTCTTCTTTGCCATTTGCAAAGTTGTCTAATAAGGAGAAAAGTATTTTTCTTTGAAGATGTCTAATTTATGCTCTTCTGATGAGAAATATTCCCTCTTTTCCTTGCTTCTGCTTCTCAAGCTACACATTTTCCTTTGCATCTGTGCTTGTACACTGGCATCATTATTGATGTCGATGATGTTGTTCTTGCTCCTTGTTTTCTGTGCCAGTATTTTCAGTGATACTGAGATTAGGATGTGGTCTGGTGATGGTCAGACACGTGGCAAATCATCTCAGTCATGTACGTCTTTGGTCTGTAGGTTTCTTCTTTGAGAAGGAAGCCATACATTCTTGAGTAGCGTCACACTGGTGTTAACTGATTTGGAAATCTACTTGCATTTTACTACATTTCCTTGTACCTTAGTGGTGAGACCCTGTCCAAGATTTTGTTCTGGTCCCTGAAACATTTAATGAGAGGCCCAGAGACTAGAAGCATTAGCTGGAGAGAGGCATTGAAAGGGGATTTGCCAATGGGATTCACGGATAATCCAGGCTTAACAAAGGCGTAGGAATGAAGAGGGACATCAGCAGCTCTCTTTTGACCGATTCAAGAAGGTGAGACTGCATTAGTTTAGATTTGCAGTTATTCTTCCACTCACTAGAAACCTAAGTAAGTACTTTGGAAAGACATGCTCATATTCTTCAAAATGTGGTTGCTCAGAACTATTAAGACACAACATAAATTTTTTCCAGTGATGGATAAGTGAAATGTTCAGGTCTCTACTGTAAAGAATAGAAAACTCCAGCAACTATACTTAATATCAAGAATTTCTTATGACTCCTTTTTTTTTTTCCCTACAGGAAATTTGAAGACAGTCATGCCTATTAGATGCTTAGAAGATGCAGGTAATTGCTTTATTCCAAAAAAAAAAACCAAACAACCCAAACAACACCAAAACATATATTCCCATTATCTGTGTTTTCCTGCCCTTTGCTAATGTTTCTTCAAGCCAAATTCAGTTTTTCTATTACAGGAATGAAAAGTATTCCAATATCTCTAACACTGCTCTTTTTTATCCTTTTCCTTGCTCTTTTAAAATCATGACAGGCTTTATAATTCTCACTGTTTCATCCAGAAAATTTCATGTGTTTGGATAATATGAAAGCAGGAAGCCTACATTGTTCTTCAAATTCAAACGCTGTACTTTTCTGTGAAAATCATACCTCTGAGCTTTTCTTCTTTATAATAGAGCTGTGGAAACCTATTGCATTTAAACGTAGAAAGTGCATGTGTAGCTGGATGGAAATGTTTCGACACTGAAATCGTAAATGCTAAAGTCACATAAATACAGTCATAGCTCATTTTTCTAATACATGTTTTACCTCTAGCAAGACATTCTCACTAAGATTTAATTAGTGATTGGAAGATGGAGGTGTGGAAAGGTACCAACAGTGCTGTATTTGGAAAGCTTATTTGATACCTTTGGAAAGCTTATTTGTTTAAAAGTAGTTTAAAAGGGTGATAAACACCTTCTTGTAAAAACAGCTGGATGATCTAAGGTAAAAAGTGCCTCACTTTAGCCATCTTATAAACTTGGTATATACTCCAAGGTAGTTGTCTAGGATTTCTGCCTAGCTGACAGTGAGAAACAGGCAGCCCCATCATGGAGGGCCCTGTGCATAAACATCCCCTGTGTTTGAAGCACCCATCATAATATGAAAAGATTCCTCTGGAAGTACTGATCACTCTCCTCTGACTTCAGAGGAAGGCCTGGTGACTAAAGTGCGTGTCTGAACTGTAGGTGAGTAATACTGAATAAGGTAATTCTCACCCATGGTGTTAAGACTCTATTCTCAGCCGTGATTTGCTATAAGAGCTGTGAAAGTAGGTGTTGGACTTTCTGAGAATTAAGCCCTTAAACTATCCCCAGAAAGCCATCCCAAGCTACTGTTTAATTTGGAAATCGTAGATCTCTGTTTTCTATTCCTAGGTCTTTTATTGAGTAGTGATTATGCTTGTGTGCAATCTCTGGAGCCAGACTTGACTGTGTCTGCTCACAAAAGGGAGTTTTGTGAAATGTAGTTACCTTTGTTTAAGTCCCTCAATACTTTTCGTGTAAGGCTCAATAGAAGAGCAACTGACTGCATCAGTGTTATTTAGCATGGCTGTATTAATTGGTGTGTGGGGTTTCTTTGTTTTTGATTTTTCCATACAGATAGCTGTGTCAAAATGGAGGAGATGAAGAGAGTTTTGCTCTAGTAGATCACAAATATTTCTGGGTCATTCTGCATCTCAGTCGTTAATAACAATGGAAAATGTCCAAATGCTATAACAAGTCTTTGCAAATATATAATAAATGTTTAGGAAAGTTCCTGCCATGAACAGAACTGCATAATACATTAGTGAACAGACACAAATCTAATGCCTATAGACTACTGCGTGGAAAGTTCCAAAGAGAAAGAAAAGTCTGTGAATTTGCAACAGCCCTGGAAAAATGGCAGCAACAAAACTTTAAAAAGCACAGCTTTGGACACACTCCATGTGTCTGCACAGCTTTCAAGTGAACTAGCACTTAAGACCTTGTGTAACAAAATGGACTCTGGGGACACAGCTATAGGGCAAAAAGCTACCTCAAGGTCTGGAGAAACTGCTAAAGTACCAAGTAGATGGAGGCAAGAACATTCAGCTGTTATTAAGATGAGCACTTTTGGCAATCAAGAAGTACAGAGGCAACCACAAATAGATCACGAGCAAATAGGAAACACAGCATCAGCACAACTTTTTGGTTCTGGGAAGCTGGTATCATCGAATGAAGCTGCACAGCAAGTCACAGAGAAGCAATATCCACAGCATCGTCCAAGCCCTTACTCATGTCAACATTCGCTTTCTTTCCCACAGCATTCATTGCCACAAGGCTTCTTGCACAACATAAAGCCACATCAGAGCTTGGAAAGCCCTCCGTGGCAGTATCCTAGCCACTTGCAATCAGTTGCCTCGGAGGACTTGTTTCCTTTTCATATGCATAGCCATAGTGGAGGTTTCTCCAGGAAGAAGATTTCAAGTTTGAACCCTGCATACAGCCAATATTCACAGAAGTCTTTAGAACAGTCAGAAGATGCTCACAAAAAGGAACACAAACCCAAAAAGCCTGGCAAGTACATTTGTCCTTACTGTAATAGGGCTTGTGCCAAACCTAGTGTACTTAAAAAGCATATTAGGTCTCATACTGGGGAGCGACCATACCCTTGTGTTCCTTGTGGTTTCTCCTTCAAGACGAAGAGCAACCTTTACAAGCACAGGAAGTCACATGCCCATGCAATCAAGGCAGGATTGGTACCTTTCACAGAGTCAGCAGTCTCTAAATTGGACCTAGATGCCAGTTACATTGATGTGGAGGCTGAAATACATTCGGATGGTGAGCAGAGCACGGATACTGATGAGGAGACCCCACTCCTAATGGAAGGGTCTGACAAACTGAGCCCTGTCCCACAACTCCCCCTGGACATTGGTAGCAGGAGCAGTTTTCATTCCTCCATGGAAGAGTCCTTGGTGGGGCCAATGCAAGTGCCCATTTTGATTATCCCTAAAAGTGGAATTCAGTTACCCAGTGAGAGTTCACCATATATTGGCTCTGATATGTTGCAAAACCCGTCCTTAAGTACCAAGTCTGATGACTCTCATACAGTTAAGCAGCGACTTGCACTAAGACTGTCAGAGAAAAAAGGGCAAGATTCTGAGCAGTCGTTAAACCTCCTGAGCCCACACAGTAAAGGAAGCACTGACTCTGGTTATTTTTCCCGCTCTGAAAGTGCTGAGCAGCAAATTAGCCCACCAAATACTAATGCAAAGTCTTATGAAGAGATCATCTTTGGGAAGTTCTATAGGATTAATCAAAGGACAGCACTAACCGTAGCCACAACAAATCAGGAACACAGTTTAATGGGTAGAAAGGGCAAAGCAGAGCCATTACCTCTTTTAAATAACAGATTAGATATCAGGATGCTTGAGGAACATATTACTCAGCTGACTCCAAATAAAGAAGAACTCATTGACTCCAGTAATTTGAGCACTATTAAATCTACACAAGTTTATTCAGGCAGCAATACAGAATCTAGACAATCCCAGACCACCACATCATCCATCAAAAATGAATCCAGTTTGTACCAAGTCAGTCAGCAGGGTGACATGCCTGTCCTTCTAGAGCCCCCAGTAGATTCCTCTCCTCTTATTAGAAGTAACTCCATGCCAACCTCTTCTGCAAACAACCTAAGTATTCCCCCATCTCTGAGAGGAAGCCATTCATTCGATGAGAAGATGACTGGCTCAGATGATGTATTTTACCCCGGGACAGTGGGAATATCCCACCAAAGGATGTTGAGAAGGCAGGCTGCCTTTGAATTGCCCTCTGTGCAGGAGGGACACTCAGATTCAGACTATCATGGAAGACCAGGGAAAAATATCATTATTGCTTCCAGTAGACAGACAACAGGTGACAAAGGACCATTCTTAAAAGAGAAGACCTTTTATGACTATGATGCCAGTGGAAAGCACTATAGAAAGTGGGAAGAATTTGAAGCTCAGAAGCAGAGCTACAGGGACTCACCATCCTTAGGAGGGATGAGCAAGGTGGGAGAGTACTTTGTTGATCCATTCGGACAATCCCAAGCAGTGCCATCCATGCTTGGAACAACTTTCGAAAACAGAAAGCGCAGGAAAGAAGAGAGTGTTGGAGATGAGGAAGACAGCCCCATGCTTTGCAGCAGTACTACTGGAACCACTGGGGGAATTCAGCCTTTGGACTTAGATCCCAAATCCCAAATTCAGGAAGTGCCAAGGAGCGGGTTTGCCCTTCAAGGTCTGGACAATGCTGCCCATTGCCATGCTGAGCGTTTTGAAATCTGCAGGCCTTACTTGCAGTCTGGAAGCCCGGCTGCTTCTCTGGAAGACTCACCTTTAACTGCAGAACAAGAAAAGACGGCAGAATCACTGGCCAGAAAGCCCCCTGGAAATGTTATTTCTGTCATTCAGCACACAAATTCATTGAGCAGGCCAAACTCATTTGAAAGGTCTGAATCTACAGAAATTATTGCATGCCAGCAGGAAAAGATCTATTCACCACCTGAAACATGTGAAAGTGAGATTTGTGAGTCCCCAATGAGCCCAGACAGAGCTCCACAAGCAGAAACTGCTGACACCAGTAAGCCATCTCCATCCCAGCAGCCTCAGCCATATCATATGCAACCTAGGTTGGTTCGTCAGCACAACATCCAGGTACCTGAAATTCGTGTCACAGAAGAGCCAGATAAGCCTGAGAAAGATAAAGAAGTGCAGAGTAAAGAGCAAGAGAGACCCACTGAAGAATTCCAGTGGCCTCAGAGAAGTGAAACCCTTTCTCAACTTCCAGCTGAAAAGCTACCACCCAAAAAGAAGCGTTTACGACTGGCTGACATGGAGCACTCCTCTGGAGAATCCAGCTTTGAGTCCACAGGTACAAGCCTCTCTCGCAGCCCTAGCCAAGAAAGTAATTTGTCCCACAGTTCAAGTTTCTCAATGTCCTTTGAAAGAGAAGAGAACATGAAGCTCATCACACCTTCCAAACAAGATGAGTTTGGAAAACAGTCTGAGTTTTTAACAGTTCCAGCCGGTGCTTACTCACTTTCCGTCCCTGGGCATCACCATCAGAGGGAAATGAGACGCTGCTCATCTGAACAGATGCCCTGTCCTCATGCTGCTGAAATCCCAGAGATCCGAAGTAAATCCTTTGATTACGGGAACCTGTCCCATGCCTCTTCAGCTGGGACACCCACTACGGCACTGTCTCCATCCCGAGAAAGGAAGAAATGCTTCTTGGTTCGCCAGGCTTCCTTCAGTGGTTTTCCAGAGATCTCCCAGACTGATCAGAGCACAGAACAAAGTATAAAGCAGGAGCAGATGGAACATGTACAGGCTGGTCTTCGCTCCTCCCAGCTCGCCTGGCATCACTCTCCTTCCTCTGTACTTCAGCCCATTCAGGTAGATGACTCTGGAAAACAGGCTATTGGCTCCTGTGCTCAACTTAGTAATAGCTCATCACACCTCGCTCAGCAACAGGCTCTTCTTGCAGACAGTTCGGAAATGTTAAGGACTTCCTTGATCCAACAAGCACCTTATATTCCTAGCAAACATCCATCAGAGCAGCAGCAGCTATTTGCACATCAGGAAAAAGTCCCATTTGCCCCTATTCATAGCACCTTGTTTCAGTTCTCCTATCCAGCTGTCTGCATGGTTCACTTACCACCATCTCAGCAGCCTGTCTTGTGGCAGTCATGCACAGAACCTCTACATTTCCAGCATCATTTTGTACAGCAGCTGCAGAAATCTTACGTCAAACAGCCTTTCCAAACAGATGCTCCTCCAAGTTATCACCTGGAACATGCGCCAGAGTATATTAGCAAGAAACCAGCTGATTATGTGCATGCTAAAGAGCAAGCATACCAGCATTACTCAGGAACATCTGGGCAGTATTCAAAAAATACTCTTGCTAAGTACCAGTCAGACCATAGCATTAAACCAACAGATACCTCCTCTGAGCAGCATCTTCAGACAGATTTTGACTCCCCAAGTGATGGATCTGTACAGTCTTTGCCAGGAACAGTTGTTCCTGTCAGAATTCAAACCCATGTGCCATCTTATGGTAGTGTCATGTACACAAGCATTTCCCAAATCCTTGGACAGAGTAACAGTCCTGCAATTGTAATTTGTAAAGTTGATGAGACTGTTTCTCAAAGAACATTGGCAACTAATGCAACCATGCAAGGAATTGGATTTAACATAGCTCAGATGTTGGGTCAGCATGGAGGGCTAGAAAAGTATCCTTTGTGGAAAGTGCCACAGACGTTACCCCTCGGACTGGAGCCACGGATTCCCCTGTGTTTGCCTTCCAGTTCAGACATGGCTTCTACCTTGGGAGGAGGCAAAAGAATGCTTTCACCTGCCAGCAGCTTGGAGCTCTTCATGGAGACCAAGCAGCAGAAACGAGTCAAAGAAGAAAAAATGTATGGGCAGATAGTTGAGGAACTAAGCGCAGTTGAGTTAACTAACTCAGATATCAAGAAAGATTTCCCAAGAGTTCAGAAGCCTCAGCTAGTACGGCAGAGCTGTGCTACCGAGCCAAAAGAAAGTCAGCCATCTATGTCATCCTCATCACCACTGTCATCCTCATCATCTCAAGATTTCCCACCTGTCAGCATGCCAGCAGCTGATGCTTTCCCACCGAGCAGGGAGAAACTTTCCAGTTTTGATTCCACATCACCAGGGCAGAAGTCCAGTGGCCCTTCAGAAGGAAGAGACTCACCAGAAGAACTGGATGTGGATGAAACAGCTTCAGATATGAGCATGAGTCCACAGAGGTCTTCATTACCACCAGGAGAAAATCAGCCAGAAGACCAGCTGAAACATCAAAAATTGCCTCTTGGGATGTTAGTCCAGGTGTCATCCAATGGCAGTGGGAAAGTCACAGGCTCAACCATTCTCCTGACAGACGTAGCAGATTTTCAGCAGATCCTTCAGTTCCCAAGTCTGCGCACTACTACTACTGTGAGCTGGTGTTTCTTAAACTATACAAAGCCCAATTACATACAGCAACCAACCCTCAAATCTTCAGTATATGCTTCATGGTGTATAAGTTCATGTAACCCAAACCCATCTGGGCTAAGTACAAAGACTACTTTAGCACTTTTAAGGTCCAAGCAAAAAAACACCACGGAAATCTACACTCTGGCTGCTATGCATAGACCTGGAGCTGGTAAACTGTCATCATCAAGTGCATGGAAGCAG
>JAVHNF010069104.1:0-12665 GCA_034783455.1 Micropsitta finschii | reverse complement strand
ATTTCTGACATGAAGAGGAGCTGAGAATACAGCGAGTCAGGCATGGCTATTTCTTGGAACATGAACTATATACTATGTAACTCAGAGAGAGTTTTTAAAGCAGTGATTAGAAGAGGTTTATAAAATGGAAATCCTGCAAGTAACTGAAGTGAAACAAGAGTCATCAAGAACAACTAAAGCATTACTTGAACACTATGGAATGAACCAATCCTTGGAAACCTGGCATCACAAAAATCTCTCTTTAAATAATATTTAATTTGGGATTGGCAGTTGTGTTACCTTCCTGGACACTTTCCATTAAATATGACAGAATTCCTCTGCAAATTCCATTTCAAATCTCACTGGCTAACCCTTTGCTAAATAAAAATATCTGTAAAATTACTAATACAAAAGCATAAATACAGCCTTACAATTGTTTACTGTGAAACTTCTACAATATATGATATTATGCAAGAAGGAAACACCCTCAGTTCCTGCTGAAGGAAGTGGGCATCCTATGACAAACTGAAGGCTCAGGCCGTAATAAATAATTACTATTCATTTAATTTAAGAATTAAGACCCACTCCCAATTCACCATTACCCAGCTCACTTCTTCAGGGTTCACAGAGGAATATCTTTGTAGCTACAGCAGGTCTCTGAACCAACTTTCTTTGCAAACTGACCTCTATTTGGAATGGATCCTGCAAGCCACATATAACACTGTGTACCTCGTTAAACCACAATAAACTGATGTTCAAGTAATGATGAGCTTGACTTCATTCCACAAAAAGGACAATTCAGCGTTAATCATGCCACCCTTAATTTGCAATTTACAGTAAGCACCAAGGAAATTAACACATAGCACTTGGTTGCAAAGATCCTGCAATGACAGCAGCACAATGGAGTAAATTAAAGATGGAGATGAATGTAATTAGGGTTCTAAAGTGTCTGCCAGGAAGAATGCAACACAGCTGACTTCATGTAAAATAGTTTACAGCATGCGGTTTGATTATAAAGTGCCTTGGGTCTTTTTACAGCAGGGAGATCCAATTACATGATAGCACTCCATTACGGATTATGAAGACTATTTGCTCCCTGGACCACTACACTGGATGCTAGTTTCACTGTGTACAGTGTGGTCTGTTTCCCTCATGTGCTGCACGTCCTGCACTTGGTCAGAAACCCAGCTAGGAATATCCTGCAGCCATGCAAAGGCCTGGATTTCTCTGCATTTGTGCAAAAGCCCACTGTATCAACTTCAGCAAAGCTTGTGGACTTCAATGTTAATCAGGTTGCTCAGGGTCAGCGGGTCAGTCACTTGCTATTATCACTGACAGGGCTGAGGAGAGAGACTATTATAAAGTGAAAACTGTCTCAGGCTTACTGACCATGAGACTCAAGAGGAAACAGATGGAGAAGTACCCTATCACACCCCTCCAGCAGTCAGGCTTGGTCTGCAATAAAACATGACCCCAATTTATACACAGGCTGACATGACATGGCATGCTCCAAGACTGAGCATGTGCACACAATTATAGAAGCATGCATGTTCCATTTCTGGAGCAGGCTATTTGTTGATAACAAAGCAACAGCAACACACGAAGGAGGTTCTCATGCATCTTGATGTCTGCTACTGCATAAATGGAGAGAGATGGAAACAAGATATCACATTATATTTTTGTGCCCTGGGCATTGCAGGGGGTTGGCAAAAATACAATCTGAAAGTACAACAGCAGCATCCCAAATGTTCATACCCAGCAAAACTAATCCTTCTTTTGCATGTATAAGAACCTGATTTGCAGCCATGCATTTTGCAACAGTAAGCGCTTGCCTGTTGGTGAATGGAAATAATGACTCCGATTGTAATTCATAAACCCATTTCTATTCTAACTCTCCTGGCAATACTTCTTTGATATAAATATGCAAACTTTAAAGTTGATTTGGTAAACAACAGTCATTTTCCATCTCAAGGGAATGAATGTGAAAGCACTCTCATGCAAAATTAGAGGTCCACACTCCATACTTGGAGATACCCAACAATGGAAATTCCAGCAGGCAAAGACCTTCAGTCCATGAACTTCACATGACTAGAGTAAACTAAGCACTCTGCAGATGACTATAAAAGTCTTCACATGCTAGATTGTCAAAAATCAGTATGTGTTCTACGTTTGGTTAAAAATCAGAAGGCAGAAGAGAAAGTAATAGGAAAAGATCCTTAAGCCTTTAAAAAAGGCCTGGGGTTAAATTAAGAAATTCAACATGTGTGTGTGGATTATAAGGGCAAGATAAACAGTTGAAACCCATCTATTTCTGTCAGCTGGTATCAGCACATTCACAGAGAGTTTTACAGCACGGTTCAACTAAAGCATACCACCAAAAAGACGAAAGCTTAAGCTGGAACAATTTCTTTGTGGGAAGCAGGAGGACATGAATATATCGTAACAGTAATGAAAAGATACAAGCATGGAAATTAAAGAGAACCAGGTGGAAAGCCGAGGGAGAAAAGAGAGGTATGGAAACCAGTGGAGGGAAAAAGCTGCTTGAAGTTTCAAGTGAGTTCACATGGAGAGCCATAGACACCTCTGCCACAGACACCTCAGGCAACAACAACACTGACAGAATATTAACTTTCCTCCTCCCCATTCTCCTCCAAACAAAACTAGTTCACTGGGATAGCTCTGCCATTCACGTGAGTGGGCTTCTGCTGGTTTTGTTTTCTTTGCTTCTGCCAAAGCCATGTGGATAACATAGCTGAATCTCTGCATCTTTAGCTGCATTTGCAGAGACAGAGGGGTTTTATATCTTCCTATTGCTTCTGGCGCTCTCGGTATGTGACCATGAAGTAGCTCTCTCCAGGCCTGGCCACAAAACAATTCCATCATGTGGAAAGTGTCAGGATTGGGTAATTTAGATTTTATGCCAATGCAGAATGAGCTTTTTTATATTCTGTCTTTTTTTTTTTTTTTTTTTTTGAGAACGAAACGCTCCATCCCATCTAAGTCAAATAGCTTGGTGATGAGGGCACGCAGCTGAGATGAAGGAGACTGAGGTTCAACGCCCTGATTCAAACCAGACAGAACAGGGAGTTGAAACCTGGCTTGCTGATATCCCAGTGGAGTACCCTAATCTCTGACACTACAGAGCCAGGTTCAATTCCCTGCTCTGTCTGGTTTGGATCAGGGACTTGAACCTAGGTCCATTCTTCTTCAGCTGAGTGCTCTAATCATCGTGCTATTGTGTGTCTACAGAAGGGTTCCTTTTGTTGTAAGCAAACTCTCCAGAAAAAGAGAATGTCAGAAACCACTTCTATTGCTACATTAAAACATTTCCTTCAGAAAAATAACAATAGCATCAGACTGGACAGAATGTTCTTTAAATTAGGGTTTAATCCTGCATGGAGTAAAGAAATGCAACCAACATCCTCCAAAAAGCCTGGCAAGTAGGTCAACAAACATAGTGCCCTCACTAGATCAAATGACTTTATGAGCTTAAAGGAAAGCACAGGCTTCAGTGTTTTGCTGGATCAAGGCCACTGCACTTTTCACGCTGAAGAGTCAAATTCTCAGTAAATAAATTTTTTTCCTTGCATGTTTTGAACTCAAGGTTTTCTGCCTTACCAAACAACAGAGTTATGGGAACTGATGTTTAAGCAGCACTTCATCTCTCTCCCATAGTATAAGCCACTGTTTAAATTTTCTTTCAGCAGTGCATATACACAAGAGAATCCTGTTGTTTGATATAGGAATTCATTAAGTCTGTTGGATTTTATTTTCTCTTTAAACCCATTCTGTTTAAAATTAGGCATTTAACTCGTCTATTGTTCAAGATAAATGTTTCACTTAGGAGACATAAAGAGGTAGACAACACAACTTCCTGCTGGATAAAGCTGAATTCAGAGCACAGTGGAACTTGGGGTTCTCACACAGTACCTTCAAACATCACCAAATTTTATGTTTAATGACATAACTTAGCAAAGCACCTAGGATTGTCTGTAATACTAAGTGTATCTTGGGTTGTTCTGATGCCTGTGGTCTGCTGGAGCACAATCAGTATGGTCTAGGAATTTCAGGGATGTGTAAAGATAGAAATATCTATCAAGACAAGGGGAGAGGCTGGAAGGTCCAAACTCAGGTTTTAAAATAATTTTTTAGTGACCTTTAGGTTTTCTGGTTTTTGCTTTTTCTGTATGAAAAGGATCACTTTTCAAGTATTTGAGACTCCAGTAATGCCAATGATGTGTTTTGAAATGGTTACCAGGGAACACTGAAAAAGAATATAACTGCCTTGCTATCAAGGCATGTTTTAAGAATAAACTGCTCTTCTTTTATGACAGGCATTTATCTGTAGTCTTTGCTGAAAATATAATGAGTATAGAATGTGCTCACTTTATCTGTCCTGTGTTACAGTGTTCTGCTTTATCTGTAAACAGAGATAAATCACAAAGAAGGCAACTGGGGGTAGAGGGGCTGTGGAATGAATCTTTTGCTGTTGAAGAAGGGAGTTCAAATTTTGGTTTGGTTACAAGCAAATTAATCCAATTAATTTCCACTGGCCTCCAAACTATAAATGTTACTTTAGGGAAAGTGCTGAAGCTAAACAAATGAGAGAAAAAGAAAAACATAAAAAACTGTGAGGGGAAACTTGACCTGAACCTATGCACGGGTTGTGAATCCTTACTTTAATATTAAATATATTTCTAAATAGATACATCAGAAAAATACATGTAGTTTTATGGTAAGAAATGCACGTGTCTCCTCTCACATAAACCAGTTTTCTGACCCACTTCCCAGGGTGACATTCCTTAAGCAGATGGTAAAGGATCAGAGCAGTGTGTATCTGTTCACATTCCTCCTTCTCCCCCCAGCCTTCCACACGAAGCTGCTATCGAATGAAGTCTGTCCACAAGATACCCCACAGCCAGATATTACTAAGCACTAGCAACAACAAAGCATTCACCCAAATGCTTAGCTAGGTCTCCAAGCTTAAGGCTCAAGCAGCTGAGGAATTTGACAAAACAAGGTTTCACTGTAGAAGAAACCATACAGTTTTTACTCTCCCAGAAGAGTCCTGCTTTCCCAAATAACCCTAGTTTCACCAAGCCACCTGCCTATGTCAGGGTAATTAATGAACTTCGAAAGTAAAAACAACTTGCCATGAACAGTGAGCCCTGTTTTTCTAAACACTGGAAATGCCAGCACCACAGCAGTGTGCCTTCTTTTCACCAAGCCATACAGGGAGCTGTAAATTAAAACCCGATTCTTGAACACTACATGTCCAGCCACTGTAATGCACATTAATCTCGTTCCTTGACTCAGCTGCCAAGTTTGCAATAAGTCTGTGTGATCCACGCCTTGAACCATGAGCTGGCTCCGAGACCACTGTGCACTCTGTCAATACAGGGGTCAAGATACCTGTCTTAAGAAATTGATTTTTAATAGGATCTTCAAATGAGTGATGTTTTTGTAATCCCTACTGGATTAAATTTTTCCTATTGACAAAGTTTAGTGAAAAAATGCTTCATATAAATCCCGGACAGCTCATAGAATTAATGAAATAGATTTGCAAACATGTGAGAGACAGATGTTGTGTTTCTGTTTGCCTTGGGGTTTTTTTAATCAAAGAAGCAAGTACAAGGGAAAAAGAAACACAGAGGAGAAAAGATGAAATCAGCATTGTGTCAAACAAAATGAAGAATCAAAACAGAGAACATGATTTCAAACAGCTCATAGCAGACTGGCATTTCAGTGTCAGCAAAAGAATAAACTTAGCTCAGCTTGCAATAGGAGAGCATTGGAGTTTCATGAAAAAAAACAGTAAAAATTAAATCCAGGAAATAATGTATTTTTTTTTTAGTAAGAGAGACTACCTTCCTGTGATTCATTAGGAAACAGACTAAGATCTGTCAGAGAAACACAATTCATTTGAAAATCTGACATTGGGATTGTATATCTAATATTAATTAGTTTTATCCATGACTCTGGTTCAAATTGATACAGCAATGTCAATGACATCTAGAGCATGATTTCTCTGTAGGTGCTCTTTACGGTTTTTAGATAATCCCAAACTCTACAACCCAGCTGGTGTTCTAATTAAGCTGAAGTATGCTCTACACAAGCAGATAGGAAAACTTGGATGCCCCTAAACCATTAAGGAGCAGGAGAGATATTTACTAAAAGTTCTTAATTAACCAAGTGTCCTAGCTTGCCTGGGAAAAAGAAAAAACAAAACACCTCATACTTTATACAGAAAGTAGTAATTTGATGTATGTACAGCATAAGATGCATCAGTTGTGTTTTTTCAGAAGCAGTCTTTCTGCTTTTCTAAGAGAAAAGATGTTGAGACATAGTTGTAAGGGCTGGAAAGTTAAATTTTCTCTCATGCTTAAGTAGATTCCAATTTGTTCATAGGTCTGCAAAAGAAATCTGAAAGATAACTACACAGAGCAAATATAAAGGGGTGCAAAATGTGGCCATTTCTAGTGCTGTACATAGTAACCTACCACTCAGTAGCTTTCAGATGCATGGAAATCACTGATAAATGGAGAGTACGGATATGCCCAAGGAGGCACATTGTATGTGCAGTGAACCTGACATTGCCTGAGACTTTTGAGGACACAGCACAGAATAACTATTCTTCCCCGGAGGAATGTGTCACACACCAACCTCTAGGCAAACAATGTAGGCACCTACATGTGCCTACAGGAAAGGTGGGTTGGCCAGGGCAGTTCATCCCACTTCTGGTAAGGGAATAGTTCAAAATCACTGATAGGTCTCACTGACAGGAAAAGATGCAAAGAGCTGATTCATCATATCTTGCCCCTAGCCCAAACTCACATCTGAGCAAGCTGGCTGCTACCACATGTGGAAGGAGTTGATTGTCCCAACTCAGCACAGGTGTGCCCAAAGCTGGTGTCACCCCAAACTCACTTCCCACAGCCTCTCTAAGAATCCAGCATCTGAGCTGCCTCACTCCAAAGCAGAACACAAGCAGAGGAATCAGCAAATACTCAGATATTTGGAGGGCAGAAGACATGACATCACTCTCCAGGAAGAGTCAGTATTTCTGAGAGATACCTGACTGTGCCACTGACACTTCTTGAAACCTCATAACACTTCTTTTTTCCCTTTTGTGAAATAAAAATACTAATGAAAATATCAATGTTCTCTACACTGAGCTCTTTGTAGGGTTTGGTAAGTATACTGTCTTGATTATTAGTGTCATTTATACTGCTTTAAACCCTGACAGAACTGGTTACAGTGAGATTACCTTCAATTCAAAGCAATGAATTAGAAGTTCATTACAAACAAGAGATGAGGATACAGCTCACATAATGGGTTCAGTTCAACTCAGTATGTGAGAAAACTCTTTACTGAGCTGGCTTCAATATATTCATAAGTAGAACCTGTTTAAGATCCTTTCATAGGAGGGTGAGTTGAGACACATAAGAGGATCTCTGTGTGTGCACGTGCATGTTACTATAGACAGATTTAAATTTACAGCTATGTAAGCTATCACATAAAAGCTTTTAATCTCATAAATCAGAAACACATTATTTCTGCATGGTGCAATTACAAGCACGCATCACCCCAACAGAACACCAGTAGAAACTGTGCTCCAATGCTCTTTCACAAGACCTATACAAGCACATGTTATTTTGGGAAAACAGAATCCCAAACTTTCTTGCATAAATATTTTAGAGAGTTTTAAAACATTTTATTAGGAATATTTTTTGTATCCTTCCAGCTCTTTCTTTGATACTTTAATTCAACTATACAGATCTCAAAGGGAGCTAAAAATTCTAATAAAATGCTTCTCTAAATAACTTAAACTTTACTTTCTGCTTTTAGAGACTAAGGGATCAAGTACCAGATATACTGAAAAATTTCCAGGGGTGGAAATATGTGTTACATATCTTAATGGAAAAACAGGAATATTCTCTTTTCAGTAGTTCAGAGATATTGTTTCATGGCCATTAAAATGCTACTTCTCTGAACTGAAATTCGGCTGAAATAAGGGGATGGAAATCTCCAGCATACATGAAGGAGTAACTCTTTTTAGTCAGTCGTGATTATTTAGATGCACACATATACACATACATACACATCTTTTTATGATGCCTTCCAGCTTGAAATGTGGAAAATGAGAGACACATAGGAATAATGGCAAATGAGATTGCAGAACTGAATGCCAAATGCAATTAATGTGTTAAATCCAAAATGCGTTATATTCTTTTCACCACCAGATATATCATAGATATAATACAGTTATTACATAGTTGAATATGACAGTCAATAGCTCTGCCTAGATTCTGCTTTTCTGTTCACAGAGCTAGCTAAATTTTTCAAACTCCAGGTTTATTTTCTGTGAACAAATCTGCTCTGCTCTGTTTTCTGTTATCTGCTATCTGAAAATTTGCCCATTTTCCGTTATAAATGTGGATGGCTACAAAACCTAGGAACTCTTTGCTTATTGATACTTTTCCCCATTATAAAAGTTCACAGCATAGAAGGATCTGTAGTGATGAATATGTCATCTAAAAAGCTGATGAATATTTACTCTGATTCTTACATGATTTTGGTTCTATAACCTTTGTTTTGCATTTAACCGTGTTCCAGAGTTAATTCCAAGTTTGATCACTACCAGCAAATCTGGATTCTGTACTCAAAGAACCAATTCTGACTCTTAAGGATGGATTCCATAACTTGCCAGTTAGGAAATAGGAGTAATAGCCTGGGACTGAGTAACTCCGCCTTTCCACTGGTTCTGAATGCCTGCATCTAATTTAGCAAAAGGAGACTACATAGCACGTAGACTATCAAGGGTTATGGAACCAACCTAAACCTCCATCCTACAAACACTTATGCTTGGGCTTAACTTTACAACCACATGTAAAGGTTCCTTTGATTTTAATGGAACTAATCACAAGAAGAATGTGGGTAAGTGTTTGCAGGATCAGGGTTCAGTAGGTCATGAATTGTGTTTTAGGGATATTTACAATGAATTGCTTGTGGATGACTTACAGAGCAACAGGCTTTACCAGAAGACATTTCTAGATAGCAAACAAATTCAAGAACTTCACAAGCATAAAGGGCAAAATTTAAGTAATCTATTTCCCCAAATTATTCATGGATTTTTGCCATACGTTAACATCAGGAATCTATGAACAGTAGCACTCCTGCTGACCTATAGAGAAGCAAATTTCTGAATCTTCGTGAAGCATTCTGAATCCTTTGAAAGAATTCCCAGATGTTTCTATGGAGTAATTTCATTTCCTCCTAGAGTGTTCTCAGTTGTGGAGGCCTACAAGCTGTATTGAACCCAAGGAAAAACATCATGTATTTGAAAACCACTGAGATAGTCTTGTATGCACTGTCATATTTGAGAACAAGAATACTTGTTCTACTTCACTGAGCCCAAAGTAATGCATTCTCCAATGTCTAAATATCTGATGCAAAAAGGGACCTGGAGGAAAGCCAGCTGGCTTAAGCTCAGCCAGTGTCAAACAGAGGTGACACATGCTGGCAGACTGAAGCACTTTGAAGAACTGGCAGGAACTTTCACTGCCTCTTCAGTTGATGGCGTCTGTCCACCCCCTGTCCAAGTGGCTTTGCAATCAGCTGGACTGCAAATTTTCCAGGCATCATCTTACTATTCTGTGTTTGCACAGTGCCCAGAACACTGAGATCCCAGACTATAAACTGCTGTCATACAATTAGCTATACTAACCATGGAGACTTCCCAAGCTCATCTGTGGTCCCAGGTTCTCCATATTGTAGGAGGTATGCTGTCCTCTGTCTGTGGCTGAGACAAGGTTGCAGCACCTCCTTACCAAAACATAGTATGTATAGTTAATCCTGTCTTTGACCCTGCATGACTAGTAGGACATCACCTGGCACTACCTTTGAGCCTCAGCTGGAAACTCTGCTCAATGCTGATACTTTACTTTCTAAAATAAATCCAACCTCAGGGAGAGCATGCAACACTAATTTTGCCTCTTACACCAGTGACCAGTCTTCTCAGGTAAGCCATGCTAGTATGTAGAAAATGTGAGCATCTAAGATGCTCTCCAACTGTCAGAGGTAGACTTTTTCTCAAAAGTGAACAGAAAGATTAATGCATCAGGCTAAAACCAAAATATTTTTCTTCAGAAAAATATACCTACTGATTTGAGATCAGAATATAAACAACTTTGGTTACATCTTGTTGATTTTCCTTGACAAGTGAGCTAAGCTTACTGCTTGACCTTTTCAGTCATTACTCATCAGCCAAAATTGATGCTATTTCTATATTATATATTAACTTACTCAAAACATTAGGAAGTGGGAATTCTTGCACTGTCTTACATTTTCACAAACACTAACCTTATAACTCTTCCTGGATTTCAAAAAGTTACTGTTTGATACAAAACACAAAATTACTAGGGTGGTTTATTACCAGTACAGAGTATCTTCAAAGTTGCTGGGAAATGAAAATCCCCTTGAACTCACTGGGAACCAAGTGCTCATTTTATATGAAAAGTGGAACATTTCTCCAAGTGACTAAATGCAAATAATAAATGCCTACTATTGTTGCTCCCTCTTCAAAATATAGCTGCAGATATACATCCATTCAGAAACGAGAATATTTATTTTTCCCTGTCCACAGATTGAACACGAGAGCTGTTTCTGCCAGATAATCAAGGAGAATTTGTATCCAAGTATGAAAACACAACACAGCAAGATAGCCATTTTGTAGGGAACTGCCTTACAAATCAATGGCATGGTTTTATTCAGTTTATACTCTTATCAGATGAAAAAGGAGAAGCCCCATACCATGCGTCTTAGAGGAAATAGGGTATTATTATGCAACTCCCACCCACTGTCATGATAAGGTTCAGGTGTCATTTTTCATTATGATTACAGCCCTGGCAGACTAAAGGGTTTTGCCTTTTCCGTTCAGTTATATGAGTTTTTCCTGCCATCTTTCAGATCGTGAGTTGATAATGACTGCAGGCATTCTGGCAGAAAACACTGAGCTTATTCCACATCAATCTTTCTCTCTCCTTGTGCTATTTTCTTTACTCCTCACCCAAAAACTGCAATGCAGTTGCCCCAAGTCATTATGAAATACCCCTCCCTTGTCTTCACTGTACCAGAAATTATTTCAAGATATTTAAATATATTTCATGAAGATTAGTAGCTTTAGGAATACAACATCAAAGTGTGTTCTATGAGGCCAAATATTTTAATCCTTTTTTAGGTTCTAATGTGATCAAAGTTTCACTTTGCTTATGCTCTGTCCTTATGGTATTAGAAAAAAAGAATAAAGATAAAAGGTGAGCAAATATAATGTTCAGTAGAAAGGAAGGGCTCTCAGTTCCAAAGTGTCTCTCTAAATCCCCAGTGAGGGCTCTGATGGCTCAATACTGACCAACAGAAATCTCTTGAAGCGCAGAGTATTGGTCCATGCACAGAGGCTTGGGGCTTATCATCCATTAAGCAGAGCTGAGCAGCCTACATCGAGTGATAGTTTAAGGAGAATTAAATTTAAGATATCATTAGACTAAACTGGTTTCAGAGAGGCATCAGTCATTCCTCTCCTCCTCCCACTGACCTGATAACCAAAGCATAGGCAATATTCCAAATACTTATGTAAGATAAATGAGTATCCAAAAAAAAAAAGCAATTTTTCGAAGAGATGTCCTCACACCCTATTAGTATTGTCAGAATTATTTCCCTGCTAAAAGCACTTCGGAGTGAAACAGTGCAAGAAAAAATGTTGCTGTGTGATCGAATCTCAACTGAATACCCTCGACCACAGCAGAGAAAAAGCCAGGCTGTATCTCACTGCTTGTGGGATACTACAACTGTTCATTCTCATGATCTGTTCAGGTAAGACGGCAATTACGTCATTCAATTTAAGCAATCCAGATATATTCAACCACTGATGTTAGTCATACTTGCTCCCTCTACAGTCAATGGAGACAGGCACTTTTGGAAGGATATTCAGTCTAAACCAGATACCCATGGGACACACAGACATAATTCTCTATTCTACCTCTACATGTCACAGAAATTACCATTTCCTTGAATAGGTAAGAATGAGTGCCTTGTGGATTTTTCCCCTCTCTTTGATGTAATGACTACAAATCCGTGACAGATATTCCTACTCTGTCGAGTGTGGTTTGACTACCAATGCACTCTGAGTTTCATTCAGAAAGGCTGTGTATTACTTCCCGATACAGGCTAACCTGCCATGGCATTAAAAAGTCTGCCCAAACTTTCACTTTCTTGCAAGGCTACCTTTGTTTTTAGGTAGGAAATTCACTGTTTTCATCACTTCTAATATGTGTGCTCCTTCCTATAGGCAGTTCAGATATTACTGAAAGCAAAATTACACCATATAGAGGTAGGGAACTGCTAAATATAAGCACAGATTTATAAAGTGGTTAGAACTTTTCAGTAAAAGACAAAAAAAAATAAAACCAAACAACCCAAAACAAACCTCTTTAAATAGGCTCCACAAGTTAACACTACTCATAATAATGAGATTGTTATCCATGATGCTCTTCTTTTTATTTTTAAAGAAAAAGAAGAGCAAATATGTCCAACCAAAGCTTTGTCATTGATGGATTCAGAATACCATATGTACTAAATTATGGATTAAATGTATGGATTAAAATGTATAGATAAACTAAAGGTAGGAG
>JAVHNF010069103.1:2421-15317 GCA_034783455.1 Micropsitta finschii | reverse complement strand
TCCCCTATCAGGGTGCACCTGCCCAGGGATGGAGGCCACCCTGCCAACACCTTACTAAGCTAACAAAAGGCCTGGGAGAAGTGTGCATGGAAGCCTTTGCTCCCTTGGATTTTCCTTTTAGAAATGAAATAGGACATAAGCACATACTCAATAGATGCCCGTCAGGGCTCCTACTTCCTACGTAAAGAGAGAACCCCTTTTCACACCCCTTACTCACGCTATTTGATTTCAGACCTAATCTGATTACCGATTCATCTTAAAAGGAGAACATTGATTTTTTTTCAGGCTTTCCTTTTTTTTCCCCAGTGAGGCCTCACGCTCCCTGAAATACCCAAAATCGCTGACACAGTGTGCTCCTCCAGGAATCCAGAGCCTTTCCCACTGAGTTACAAGCTGCCAAGGAGGCTATATTACAACAAAAGAAGTTTTTATGTCCTCCTGTAGGCAGAATACTGGAAACTGCCATGAAAAGTGCATTATCTGAACGGTATTTGTTGATGGTTAGAATCAGCTTATTTAGGAAATTTCCAGCTGATACATAAACACACCATGGAGAAGGACAGAGACAGCCACAGTGATGCAGGCAGTGTCTGAACCCTCTTGGCTCCAGTCCTGGGACTTAATATCTTAATAAGTTGTCGTTATGAGTCACTGCAGTGAAGGAGCCAGGATTGCTCTTGTCACATTTGGTAAATGGACTGAAATGCAGTCGCAGACTGTGCAGCGGCTGAAGATGGGGCCGGGCGAAATCATGGCAGGGATGCCATCATTTGCTAGGGATCTTGCAGAGGGGCATCGTTTAAAGGACTAAAAGGGGAAAAAATGGGTAAAGTTGAAAAGGAAAGATAAAAGAAAGAGGTAGGGAGTGACAAATTTCAGGCAAACTCAACACAGGTGTCTGGCCAAAGTACTCCAGCCTGCCATGAACAGGAGGTCAAAGCAATCAGACAGTCCCTTTTGGAATTAAACATCTGAACGTTTGATTAAATCAGTGAAGAGCCCTAATGGCTCCCAGGAGGGAGCCTGATTTTCCACCGGATCAGTGGGATTAAGCCTGTCCCATATTTCCTCAGTTTTTCTCAAGAGAAGGCCATTATACAAAGCAGTGCCCACAAATTCTGCCTCTCGGCACTTTCTGCATGTAAAACTAACCTGGGAGTTGAAATGCAAGTAGTCACAGCAAAGAGGACAAGCACCAAATGTAATTATTGAGCAGCCCAGCTGATCAACCCAGAGCCTAAAACTCAGAGTGATGGATGCTTTTCTCTCTCTGTCTCTACATCACCGGTAATGCAGGTTTTACAGGCTGAGTTACAGTCTAAGCACTGCCATGCATTGCATCCATTCTCTTATTTCCCTGAGCAGGAGAAAAGGGGAGAAAAGGAAAGATGCAGGGAGCCAGCAAATCTTCATCTCTCTGAGAGTGTTAGACTTCAATGATGAGCTAATTCTGCATTTACCCATGGCACCAAAGAAAAGCAAATCGGAAAGCAACAGATTTCTCTGGGGGAAAGGCAACGCATTCTGCATACGGGTTTTGCAAGTTAAAAGCAAACTGTCAGAGCGACTTTGTAAGAGAAGTGTCTGTAAAAACAGCACCTTCTGAGTCAACAGCTGAGATCCTTGTGCACGGATCTGCCAGCTCCAGCAACAAAACCAGCTTTCGTGCTCTTGGGCGTGTTGGAGCTGCAGATTCTGGCCGGCTCTGGGAGAGGGAGCTCCATCCCCCTCTGGCTCCCGTCTTCCCAGGACACGTTATCCGAAATCCTCCCGTGGAGTCTGATTCCTGGCACGGACGTGGGAACAGGAAGGAGCCCTGCGAGATGTTCGGGTCCCAGCCCACGTCTTGCAAAGACACACCAAGGCTGCCCAGACAAGGGAGCGGACTTTTCCCACCCCAAGCTCAGTGTTTTCATTTGAAACTTGCCATGAATTCGATTTCCTTGCCAAGATGTGGGGGTAAGAGGGGAGAGGATCTGTCATCACGGGTGCTCCCCACTACCCTTCTCACCGATTCCTTCCTCTTTAGTTTTCTCAAAAGGAAAAAAAAAATCCAAACCCCAAAAAAACCAAGAAAGAATTGAAAGAATCAGGAATTGTTTGATAACAGAGCTAAAAAAATGCACAAATATTCTCCACATCCTGGTTTTCTCTGCTCTATCCCCTGTCTGCTGGCAGGGAGACCCTCCCAAAGGAAAAGCAATGAAAGAACTTATCCCCAGGAATATTTCTCTGGTTTTCCTTCTAAACTTAGGCAAGTTTTATGTGAGTATTTCAAAATGAGGACTTCGGTGGGGTTCCCTCGTTTTGAAGAGGTAAGAAATAAAAGACACCGAGAAGAAAGAGTCCTTCCCTATTTAAGTTGTTCCCTGAACAAAAAGTGGGGGATTAGAAAGAAAGCAGAAGTTTTACACTGATTTCCAAGTTAAAAACATAGATGCAACGACATTTCATTGCTTCCTCCTTGCTGCAAAGCACTGAGAATTACAACCTCTAAAAAGGATGATCCCTATTTTCGCCCGAGATGCGTTTTCCAGCAAAAAATGAGTTAAAGAAAACAGTTCTTATCTGTGACATGGTTTGGTCCCCGCTATCCAACAGCCTCTTTATTCTTAACCCCAGAGATTTGTATCTAGGTCAAGTGTACGACCAATCACCCTCCTCCCCCAGCACAAGATGCAGCCTATCGTTACTCCAGTTCAAAATGCATTTTGCAAAACTCTCTTTGGGTCAGTGATTAGACTGAGTTCAAGGCCAGTTCCTATTCCATATGAACCCGGTTGGTCCAGTCCTAGCGACAAGAGCCAGAATATCAACTATACGACAAAACTGGCCTACTGCATGATATATAAAACATATGGTGCAACAACATACCCCGCATTTCCATAGCTTCACGTGTGCGTGTTACTGATACGAATTGCATTATAATGAAAATATTAGTACCCGTTGGATTGCTGTCCCCTTCCCCCTTCCCTCCACATGGAAGGATTTCATCATATGTCTGCTCCAGTCTGATTTTGTTATTCATCTATGCGGAGTGCCCGACAGATGTCTGCATGCAAATTTCTAAATCACTTTGCACCAGCCACACTTTGCTCCTGCTGCATTCCCCCCATGGCATATGGGGAGCAATGTTGCCTGCCGACTCCTGCCTCCTTCCCATTAAACCTGTGCAGCAGCCAGAGATACAATGCTGGAAGGAATAACAGGTATCCTATCTCATTCCTCTATGTTCATGGCCTCTTGCCGCAGAGCACAATGAAGATGTCAATGCACAAGGGGTGCCCAGGATGGAAAGTTCCTGCGTGAAGCTGACATCTGGGGATTAGGGTAGGGAGGAAGAGTCTGGAAACATCAGAGTTTGTTCCAGTCGAAATGAGGACAGTGGCTTTTCAGCATCAACAGACTGAGCACATGTGTCTTGTTGATAGACACCAAAGTGCACTGCAAATGCCTATTCTGCTGTTAGCAGGCTCAAATCATTACAAGAAAGCAGACAAAAGTCATTTCCTCCAGGGTCCTATGCATCTCTTCAATTGCTTCTATGTACCTTTGCCAGGGCAACACCAATCTTGCAGAGCTTTCGGGTTAAACCTTCCTCCCACCCTTGTCCACAGAAGTATTTTTGTACAAAGACGCCTGTATTAAAAGAACAGCCACAATCTGGGGCTTTCAAAATTGCTGTATAAGAGAGGTCAGACTGAAGATTCATCTTTTGTAATACTTGCAGCAAGCACTGCTGCACATAGCCTTCTGCTTCCCCCCAAAGAAAACTTCATGCTTGTGAAAGCTTCCTTTGGGAAGCCCTCAACTTCCCTGAAAACAAGTCGCTTGCTCTCAACCGACTATTCCTTTGTTTCGTTTGCTTTCTGAATCAGTTTGTCAGCATGTGCTGCCACCAAAAAAATTAGATCTCACTGAGAAATAAACCAAACACAACCAGGGAGCAACCCCAATTACGAAACATCACTGAGGCCTGGTTGCACAACATGCCGTGAGACGCTGACGTTCCTAGCTTTTAATTTAGGCTTTGCCTCGTAAGCTAGAAGGTATGTGTCCCACCAGCCCCGCCAAAGGTTCAGAGAGGGCTGCCTGTGCTTATGTGCTCTTTAGGAAGCTTATGGCTCTTTATCAGCCACCCAAACCCCCCAGTTCCCAAGGTGAGGCTGACCCAGGGCAAATCGGAGTCAATGGAAGTCTTTCCATCACCCATTTTTAGTGCAACCGAGCTCTTGTCTGTTCTACTCAGGTTTCTCCCCCCTGATTAGGCACAGAAAAGAGCTCTCCAGTGGAGAACATTGTTTTATGGAGGTGAGGTCTGAGTAAATGTGCACGAGTAGGTTGGTGCTTGCAAGGGACTTCACGTGGGAATTAGATCACTTAACTGGAATTTATCAGAAATGCCCCTTCTGCTGAGGCCCCAGAAAACAGAGTGACTCCTTTTCCCAGTGACTAGGGAATACTGGGAAGTATTTCCCCAGTTTCTCTGTGGATTTTACCTGTCCCCAGGACTTCACTCTGATTTTACATGAACAGGATTCTAAAGGGACCTCAAACTGGGGATCCTAGAGCTTAAGTTGGGGATTCCTTTTAACCCCTCCCAAGTCCTCTCAGCAGTTAATGAATCATCTCTCCTCCCTCCTGGATGTGAGATTGCGTTTGGTATTGATTGCATCTCCCACTCTACCATCTTGAAGAAAACTATTCATCAGAGCCTTCCCTTTCCATCAGCTGGGCAACCCTGGGAGCCTTCAATGGCCTCCTTATCCCTACCCCAAACCAACTACCTCCAAATGACTGTAAAACTACAGACGAGCTGTGCTAAAATCCCACCAGACGCATCGTTGTCAGAGCCCATGGCAACTTCTACAGCTAGGTGCCTTCAATGCTAATTCGTTCTAAATGAAAGGTTGCTTAGTGGCATACTGAAAATTAAGCCTTTGAAGCCAGCACACAGCTCCCCGACCTATTATTGCTTTTTCAGATACACGTCACTAGAAGCAAAATCCAACAGATGGCTCAGTCACGAGTGCAAAAGCAATGGTTTCGCTGTCTTCCCCACATACGAAACGTAAGCCAGCTTATACAAAAGGATCTTCCAGCTCTATTTCCTCCATGTGTTATTTTTATGTATCTTCCAGGGAAATGCAACTGGAGAATTTGAATTTAATAAGTGTGGGATACGGGGCGCTATTAAGTCTTCAAAGCACCATCAAGCAACAGTGATGGATCAAAGGCCTACAGAAAACTTGCAAGAAATTATTGGCCCTTCAGGAGACTGAGCCACGACAAATGCCTACTGGATCCGTACTTCAGCCCCCTCGGGAGGGCAGAGTTATTAAAGGTCGTTGCAAAGCCTGCTGAGAGCAACATAAAGTTTTCTGCTGACTTTGCAAGTTGTGGATCAGACTCCGAGTCACCTGATCGAGTATATAGTGGAACCGACAGTAAACTTTAGCTGTGCCAAAGGCCCAAAAGAGAAGGAAATGAAACATCACAGTAGTATTGATGCCAGAAAAACAAAGTAAATCTCAAAGCTCAACTGATAATGAAAAAGCTGGGGGAGGCTCAGGCTGAGGACAGGTATGCTTTATAGCTCTCCTCCAACAATTAAATGCAAGTTTAAAGAGAGCTTGAGCTAAAACACACAAAAATGCAATACTTTGTAATCCATTACAGGTTGCGATGCTCGTCTTCATGGCAAAGAGAGCTACTATGCGGTGTTACTGTTTTAATTCTAGGATTAGATAACAAAGACCATATCCTCAGGCTGCAGCTGCTGCCCATGTCACCTCCTGAATCGGGGTGCTCCTGGAGAAGGTTTGAGCATATGCATCAACCCCTCAATTTCAATGCAATGACTTCTATGCTTGAATTTTGCCCATTCCCGCAGAGACCAAAACATGCCACACTATGAAGAGCGGTGGGGCAGACATAACATGCATCCATCCCCGTCACGCACCTTATAGCTTCACCAGAAGGAACATTTCTCAAGCCCACTTCTCATCTGTGATGCTGGATGTGGACAGCTGGGACAGAAAACTTAGTCCCAGCTTCTTACAGTACTGCCAGAGCACTGCTTCCCACCATCAGATCCCAGCACAGCAAGGCTGAGGACAATATTGGGCAAGTTATCCCTGCCCTGTGAAGAACACCAGGGGTGCACTGGAGCAAAGCATCAGTGGAAGTAGGGAAGGATACACTGACTCCTGGATACAGCAGGCTTGGGGGGTTAAAATACCTGCTGCTTGACCTAAACATGCATCTTCCTTGACACTACATATGCAAAACCACAGAGGCTTTGTTGGAATGCTCTTCCTGTGCCTTTGAGGGGTGCAGCTGTTTCCCTGACAACTTCATTTCCAGTTCTTTGGCTACTACACACATGTTCCTTTATGCCAGCTTTAGTGTCTGTACAGTATTCTGTTTGCAACCAGGTCTACCTTAAGACTTCTGCTATTGCTCACTGAGCGACAATATGGTCTACATAGGTAAAGGCTGTTGCTCTTGAGAAAGGAGCCAAGTTAACTTAATATTTTTGGAATAAAAATCCAAATCAAATGATATTAGTTTGCAAATTTTTATGATTGCTTCATTGAAATTCAACCAATCTTCAATTGAAGTATTTGGGGCTTTTTTGCCTCATCATTTTGAAAGAAACAATGAGGCTTTCCTGCTTTTCCTCCCCAGGTCTCACTAGGAATGTCAAAAGCCTGGTTCCCCTGGATTTGCTGAGGGTCCCACGAGTGGAACTTGGTCCAGTTGAGTCTTTAACAAAGCTGCCTTTTCTCCTCGGGTTTTATTCAGGTGCCTGAGTTACACAGGTGTTGGTAAAGACAAAGAGAAAAGAAAAAGATTTATTCAGTCGAAGAAAAATCATTTCCTCTCAGCTATCCAGCGATCATCTATTTATTAAATGGAAGGACTTAAAATCTTTCAGCATTGAATTAAACACCAAAGTGAAACCAAACCAGCTGATAACCAAGTAATTTAGGCAAAGGGTACTAGTCCATTGCTGCAGCAGAATTTAAAGGGAGGCATTGGCTTTGTGTGTCCACTTTACTGGTGGCCAGGCAACCCAAGACATAGCCAGCCCCATCCTGCTCAGCAGCCATAGTGTATCAGCGATGTCCAAAGCAAGGAGCAGGGGCAATAGGCAGCTAAATACCTGGGCACGGGTAAGGAGTCAGAGTAAGGGTGTCTGGTTTTCCAAAATAAATCCTATTTCCCTAGGCATTATGGTGTGCTTCACAAACCAGTTTTCCCTAAGTAATGAATTCTGTCAGGTTTTTCTTTATCTCCCTGGCCAGAAGTTTACCAAGCACCCATGGGTTCTCCAAGGTGATGCTCCTCCCCTCTTCTAGGACACCGAACGACATAAAGGCAAGACACAAAGGACCTAAATCAACTCACTTCTCAGTTGAAATACAAGGGATCTTCACCATGTCCCACTTTCCTGCTAAGACTCTAAACCACTGAAGATACTAAAGAGCACCATCAACCTTCAAAGAGCATGAGCCACAGCTCTCCTGGGGCTATGGGTTAGTCCCATAGTCTTCAAACGAAAAAGCAATGCAGGCTGGGTGCTGGGATGCTGTGTTTTGTTCTACTGCTGTGGGAACATCAGTACTGCCTGAAGTCCCACAGGAAGCCTAGAGATGTAAAAGGCAGGACCTTTCACCACTGGGAACCATGATGCTTGAACCAACGATGACCTGTAGTTCAGCAGCAACCCACCCAGCCCATTGGTGTTATGGTGGTTAGATTCTAGAGGTACCCCCAACAGTTAAAACTCAGTAAAGGTTCAGGGCAATGAGCTCCTGTGCCCAACAGGAACAGTTTTCACCCTGGGATCCCAAGATTAAGCCCTAGCACCTCACTGGAAGCACTTCTCTTCTGGAGATGGAGAAGCTGCCAAAGCAGCGCTCGAAACCTGAAGCCAAACTGATGTTGTTTTGAATATATTTGCCTTGAAGTGGGTGTTGCAGTCCAAAAAGCTGAATAGAAGCCTGACCCTTCCCCACAGTGCCTGAACACTGTTAGAACAGCCAGGCTGGTTTTGAATGCTCCTTGACACTGATGGGAAACCCTTCTTTCCCCTTTTAACTAGGCTAGAAATAGGGGAGGAAAAGGCAAGGAGCAGCAATTATTTCACAGGCTTTGATTTTCTAGCTCATGAAACAATATTTTCATTTTCCTAGCCCAGGTTTTAAGCTCCAGTTACTACTGCTGCAGCCGCAATCAATATTTCACCTTCCAAAAAGAAGGGGGGGGGAAGAAAAATCTCTCTTCCCCATGGATTCCCAGGGAGATATTCCGCTCCGATCTGCAATTAGTGGTGGCCTTGAGTAAATGATCTAAAATAGAAATGTTGGGTTTGGAATCACTACAGCTACTACTTTTTACTCCCCCCCACATGCCAGTTCTTCTATTTGCTCTGCTCTATGATTAAAAATAGAAGCCACAATTGCAAAGCCGTTGCCTTTTGGTTTCTTCCTACAGCAGGACATACATTATATTTCCAATGCTATTGACATGAGAAATGGCACAGATTTCTAACCTTGACAGCAATCGACAATCAGACCTGAAGCACTGCACCCAGCATTCAAGGCAGAACTGTGCCTGGTCTAAATTATCCCTGTCCTACTGACAATGGAGCTTGGATGACCAGGAGACGTGAACTGGTCCTCTGATTGCTTCATGCTTGAGACCCTGATCCAAAACCTACTGAAGCCACTGAAGAGCTCTCTTTTTATTTCAGAGGGGGTTCAGATCCGAAATTCAGGTCTGTATTTAGCATATACATGATTTTGAGCACCTGCCTGGGTCCTACAGAAGTTATGAGGGCTCAGATGCACCTCTCTTCTCCAAGGCCCATTCCAGTGCTGTGCAGAATCCCAGCCTCAGTTGGAAAAGCTGTGGATTATAGCACATCTTCACCATCTGACTTGCCATAGGATTGCTTTTAAAAGCTGTGATTTGCATTTATCATTATTACACTGCAGACAGTTTGTCCTGACATTCTACCCAGAAAATACGGCAAGCTCTGGAAAACTGGCCCTTGCAATTCACACCTTGCTTGGTTAAAGCTTGGGTGGAACTGCCCAATTCATACAGAAGGTGGACAAAGGGCCTGTGGGGCTTCCGCAGGGAAAAATCTCCAGGTTATTCCCTTCTCTTTGCTGTCATTCACCTGTAAAGCCGTTCCTAGAGAGGGCCATGTTTTCAACCTCCAGCCCAAGGATGAGGAAACCGGATGGATCCATCAAACCAAGGGGAGAGCTGCCACTTTGCTCCGCACAGGGCAGGCATCAGCACACCCAGCTGCTCCAGCAACGCCTTTGCAGATCAAAAGCACGCCTTGACCTTGACTTCATTTATCGGTAGGATTAGCAAGCAATAGGACCTGCTTGTCCCCGGGTCAGCCTCTCCTTCGCTTATGTCTGATGCTCTGAGGGTTTATAACCGAGGAAGCAGAAAGGACGAGCGGGCACATCAGCTGGTAACAGTTCAGAAACAGATGTACATTCCTGCACAGAACTCCAGCGTTAGCGTGTCCAATTACTTTGAAACCGTGCTCCACTCCAACTGTCTTATCCCTAAAGCCTCACTCTCCTTACCTCCTGCCTCTTATCTGAGCCGCTCACTCACTGCTCCTTTGCTTTTGATTATAAACTTGTCACTGCAGGGTGAATGCTTTGGGAAACATCCGCCTGCCGCGTCTGGCTGCTGCTGCCACCGCTGCACAAGGCAAGGAATAAGGAAACAAAGCCCACAGAGCAGAAGTGCAAGGCAAAATGTGACTGCCTTTGCAAAGACAGCATGTGGAAGTGGATACCCAGTGGTGGCTGCGAAAGCACTGGGGAATTATCACCTAAATCACACCGAACGCAAGGGAGGGAGGGAGGATATAATCAGCTTAATTAAGTCTGGCTATACCAGAGGCTATCCAGTGCTGGGCATTATTTGCGCTTGGGACATTTAGGAAAGAACAAATGATGCTTTTCTCTATAGCAGGAGGTAGAGAGGAGGAGGAAAGCAGTAAGGTCGACAGGATCTTGCTTCTTTCAGCTTGCTCCTGACAACCCCCCTTGACAGCGCATGTCGAAACGCCATCACCTTTACTGACAGGGCACTCAACCTTTCCCCACTTCCTACTGTGGGCAGAGGAAAGGAGTGGCAAGAAGCAGAAATCCAAACCTTCTCCTCCACACTGCAGAGGGGATGAAAGGTGGTTTTCTGCCCCAGCTGTGCCAGGGGACAACTGGGCAACAGCAGGCTCCCTATGGACAATAAGCACTACCCCCCAAAGCCGGCTCTGTGTTCGTTTTTCCCTGCTAACAAGGGATTTTAGGAGCCTGGTAATGGCAGTGGAAAAGCAGCAGCAGCAGCATCACAGTGGATGTCGCATTTAAACAGGGCATTAAAACTGTCACCAGAACGATTTGTTCTTATTGCAGTTTTTGATTTCATAACCTCCTCTTTCCCAGCCTGCTGTGGAAGGATGCGTCCACCCCATCCTTTGCCAGCGGTACCTTCATACCGCCTGCCTCCCCCACAAACCTCTCGAAACTCCCTTTTCCTTCAGGAAAGCTAGATCACATTTCACCCGGGGCTGCACACACGTAGACCGTGCCTTTGGTCTGCTCCAAGGGAGGATATTTGCAGCGTTGTCAACACTGCACTCGGCTCTGGCGCTAGGTACTGCTAGGAGACTCGGTGGCTGTAAAGAATACACACACATACAGCAGCTCTGGAGCTGATGTTTGGTGGAGCCGGCCTTATGGACTTTGTAATTATGACACAGCCAAGTTTCATCGTAAATTCCCCCAGTGAAGCCTTGTCTGATACTAAAAGGCTTTGCACATTTAGAGGTTGCCTCGCTTTGTTGTGCAAACACTCTCAGTCCCGTTCACAGAAGCCAGGCAGGGGACTGGGGCTGTTCGTTTAGTTAATATCACTATGGTGTGCAGAGGAGAGAGGGGCTGCTCTGCCATGGAAGCCTGCTCCTGCTCTGCACCGTGCACCCCAGAATGACATGACCAAGAGCACCCAGAGCTAAGTGGGTGCATCCCTAAGTGACCGCATCCTCCACGGCTCCAGCGCGATGCTAAGCTGCACCCCCATCCATGGCTGCACTTGTATGGGATAGGCACGGTGGTTATCACAAAGGTAAAATGCCAATGTCAGATGAGAACTGGGTGTTTTGGGATGCAGCTGCACACTCTGCCCCCAAAACCCCTCTGTCCTCAACACCTGGAAGAACTGAGTCCCACCCCATGGAAACACCTCGCTCCCTGGGAAATCAAGCCCTGCGTTTGGTGGTCATGGTAGGGCAAAAAGAAGGGACGTAATAAGCATGAGCACACGTATCAGCAGGGCAGGGGGAAACAAGGCAGCAATGAGCAGCTCTGCTTCTCTTGCAAGCTCAGGTCTCCTCCCTTTGCTCCTGGTGCTCTCAAACAGCCCAAAACACTGCCTTGCTCCCTCCCCAAGCAGCCTTTTGTGGACACAGATAGCAACTTTGGCAGCATATTCCTGGTGCTCATCCCCATGACACAACTGCCCTCCCTTACTGCACACACCCTTTCGAATCCACAGCAGCTTACCCCCATAAGCATGGAAAAGCCAGTGCCACTCAGAAGGAACCTGTTTGCTGGAAAACCATGCTCTTTACAGCTGGAAAGCAGCGATACCCCTTTGGTCTTTGGTGGTGGCTCCTTTTACTACTTGGAGATGACCTCACGCACTAAGAGGAGGGTTCCAAGTACCTCAGATACAAATCAAATACCCCTGACGAGGGGTGTTCAGTTCCCTGAGGCACAGCTCCACATCAGCACCACTATGGACAGCAGTTTATTTCACTTAGAGGACCGGCGAGGGGCTGTTACTCAGGTTTCTCCTGTATAAACCACCCTAACACAGCCAAGGATGGCATCTGCTTCAGGTCCATGGGGCTGGGAGATGCCATCCCAGCCCCCTGTGCTCACGGACCTCCAGGATGCAGATGCAAAGTAGTCGCCAACCCCTTGGCCCCAGCTGCCAGGCCCAATCCCTTCTGGAAGCCTGGCTTCGGGGTGGGAGAGGCACCCGTTTGGAGTCGCCGGGGTCTTAAATTGGATTAAAAGTCTATTTGCAGAACTGCCTCGCTTTCCGACTTCTGTGCTGCACCTGAAAACCTTTCCTTTGGAAAGCAAACACAGGCTCTCCCCAGGGGCTGCCTGGGGAAGTCTTTCCACTATAAACATTACCTACCAGGAGTGGAGTCAGCCCCAGGCAAGCCAGGAATTCCTTCTCCTACCAAGGAACACTTTCCAACCAAACCAGACATTATTTTTGCCATTAATGAGTGTTGATACCTACTGGAAAAGTTTGCAAAGAAGTCCGCTCCAAACGAATGCTTCGCATACAACATCTATGTTTTACGAGTCTGCTTTTGCCTTATTTTTATTATTATTATTGTTTCATTTCATTTTCCTGCTCCCTATTGAAAACATGATCTTTGCCGCTCAGGAATGCATCTGTTCCTGCAATTTGGGCTCTAACTAAAATCAGAGGTCCAAAACTGATTTTGCTCTGCCTTAGCTCCATGGAAGCAAGCAGAGCTTCCCTGCGTTTTCTCCTGGTGTGATGGAGAGGAAAAAGAGATCCGCTGTCTTCTATCTGATGCATCAGAAATCCTGCTGCTGCTACCACGAGTTTTATGTGCTGGGATGCCACGATTCCAACAGCAAGATATTCCGGAGGAAAGGACATCCTCCTGCCTACTCTTGCTTCCCCAAAATGTCCTATTTAGTGTTTGACAGGAGGTGACAAAAAAGCAGGGAGAAAAACGGGCTGCATAGCCATGGTGTGCTCTCCATCAGGTTCACTGCCAACTATTCCCTGCTTTCCCT
>JAVHNF010069099.1:0-12485 GCA_034783455.1 Micropsitta finschii | reverse complement strand
GCTTAGCGAATGAAGATTTGGGAAGATTTTACCCACGCTTACTACAAGCGCGATGATGACTAAAAGGGCAATGTGGGTGTTGCAGTGCGCAGCAGCAGCCGTGACAAATAAGCAGTAGCACATGGGGGATTTAATGCATGGCTGTCCTTGTGCTCATTTTGCAGGTGGGAGAAGGATGGCCAGGTGAGCAGGGAGCTCTGGGAAAAGGCTGGGCAGCAGGGATTGCTGGGTGTTGCTATTGCTGAAAAGCATGGAGGCATCGGAGCGGATATCCTCTCTTCAGCCGTGGTCTGGGAGGAGCAGTGAGTATCACATGCTTTGGGAAGAATTTCAGTGATGTTATCAGGAGACTGTTGTTTTTCCATGAGGTGCCCTCATTGTGGAATATGCTTGCTTATAGAAAATACTGTTATCTTCCTCGTGGAAATAATAGCTTAGACCCTCTTGTTTTAAGCATTGTGGATGATTGTTTTAAGTAACAGATGTCATTGTGCCCCACTGTTAGGGCTTTGTGGCTGGGAGAAGGGTTTTTGTTAGTCTGGTAAGCAATATACTCATTTGTCTGTGAAAATGCATTCTATAAATAACAGTGCAAGTGCCATAGCTCAGATTGTCTGAGACTTCTGTGTGGTGGGGCTTTCTTCATTGTTGGGTCTGTGTTATAACAGTGTAAAGCTCAATGTTTGATCTTTGGAGTACTTTTTCTGAACTTCTTTTCCCCTGCTCCCCAAGGATGTATGTTAACTGTACTGGCCCAGGATTCAGCCTTCATTCAGATATAGTCATGCCTTACATTGCAAACTATGGCTCTGAAGAGCAGATAAAACGCTTTATCCCCCAAATGATCGCAGGCAAGTGCATTGGAGCTATTGCCATGACAGAACCTGGGGCTGGCAGGTAAGCCAAATATGAAAACAATGGTCTTAGCATTATGTGCTATGTCAGTGAAAACAGTTCTGAGCCTCCTGGTTATATGGTCATTTTAGTTACTAGACCTTTTTTTACCTTTATAGTATGTACCTTTATAGGTACCTTGATTAGGTAGGACCTCAAAAACCCTGTTACAGTTTACAGCTTTGTCATTTTCAAGATACTTGGTCACAATCCATTTCTGTGGGCAGATCCCACTATGGGCAGATAATGCTTTGTGTTTGCTTTTATAGTCTGAGTTTATAGTTACTAACTTGCTTGTCATGTGAACATAATCTTAATACCCAAGGTAATCAGGAGAAAATTACATACTTCGGTAAAGAGGGCTTTTGTTGTGGAATAGAATGCCCTGTTTTCTCTCCTCCGAATCCTTTCAAATAGAGAAGTGTCCCTCCTTGCCCATCATTATTGAAGGGCAGACAGCACATGTTTGGAGTAGACACAGCTGATCTGGCCAATTCCCAAAACAGAGAGGGACAGGTGGAAAGCAAAACTTGGTGTCATGCTTCTACAAATGGTAGATGTTGCCAGTGGCTTTTTACAAAACCTCCTGATAAGGGTTGAGCCTGCTTAGAAGATGAAGATTTGTCTGGTGTTTATCATTTAAGGCATACTTGTGTAAAGGGATACTGACCCATTGGTGTTAGTGCTTATGACACCACCTTCCACAAGCAGACCTGTTAAAACGGGACCTTCTGTTCTTGTACAACTGTATGGATTTATCATCCCTTTTTCCACAACGTGCTTGTGGTATCTGTGTTATACTCCAGGTTCTTTCACTGTGTTTCACTGTCTGCATTTTCACTGACTCCGTTCCTGGACAGCATAAAATTACTTTCTTTTATATTGGGTAGAATTCAAGATGCAAATTGAAGCTTCTGCAATGGTTTCTTGAAGGACGTTTTGAATTTCGTTTTAGTGACTTGCAGGGAATCCGAACGTATGCAAAAAAAGATGGAAGTGACTGGATTCTTAATGGCAGCAAGGTAAGTCTATGAGGTGCGCATGTCTGTTCACTTTGGAAAGTGAATGCGTTTAAGACAGTGAAGGATGCTCGCCAGTGTTAGTATCTCCCCCCAGTCCTTTCAGTTTTGGTGGGTTTTGTGGGTTATGCTGTGATGGTGGGTGGTTTTGTTCCCCAGTTATTTTTTCTAGGACTTGAGATGTTGCTGGCAATTTACAGACCAAGTTATGGAAGGGCTTGAGTAAGTTATTTTTGTAGCTTTTAAATAACCTTATCAAAAGGCCCATTTTCTCTTAAACTGGGAAGAAAAGGGGCAAGGGGAGAAAATAAGTTCTGCATAGAAATAAGCTGCACCAGAGCTGGCTATTAGTACTGAGGTTGAACAACAAACCAGATGTACTATCACTGTGAAATTCTTTGTGGCCCAAGTGAAAACTTGCATTGCCATAATGCAGGCTGTGGATTCTTTATTCAGGAACCCACTGGTTGTGTTAGGAGAAAGAACCCAACTGGATCAGATGCTCTGAGTGTGTTGTCAAGCTGTTGCAAAGCTGGTAGCATTAACCTCTACTTCACTGCCATAATAGAAAAGCAAATGGAAGTGTGTGTTCAACAGGGTTTGTTTTAAAGCTATGAAATGTCTTAATCTTTCTCCCTGCTTTCTTTTGTACTCCTGCTGATAATATGGTACTGATAGAGACTTCTCTCCCTAGCAGAATTTCCAGTGGCGAGAATGTGTGCAAGGAAGTACGTATTTATAGGTGTTCAAAACGATATTTGTTCATGCTGCACCGATGAGGCCAAGCAGGACAGATAGCTCATTTCTTTAAATGGAGTTAAGATGGATCACTTTGGCAGGTTCATGAGTCATTCTACAAGATAATAATAAGCAGTTGTGACAAGGAGCCATTGATAGTTTTGCATGTTATACCTTGCTAATTTAATTTCTAGGAAACAGGTCCTCTGTGTTCATTTTGTCTCCACATTTAATACCATATTGCTTCTTTATCCTGGGACAGGCAAAAGAAACAGACGTTTGCATTTAACTTCATACTTCTGACCCATACAGCACTTCTCAAACTAATTCCTAGTTTCATAGACCTGGTTTCAAAACACTTAATTCTGAAAGCTTTAAAGTCTTTTGGACACTTGCAGCTCACCCTTGAAAGAGCCAATGCCATTCTTCTAGCTTGTTGCTTTATTCCAAGTTGCATTTTTTTACAGGTATTCATAACTAATGGTTGGATGAGTGATGTAGTGATCGTGGTTGCAGTTACCAACCGGGAGGCCCGATCTCCTGCTCATGGGATCAGCCTTTTCCTGGTGGAAAATGGAACAAAAGGTTTCATCAAGGGACGCAAACTGAACAAAATTGGCTTGAAGGCTCAGGTGAGTTCCTACCATCCCTAACAGGTAGCTTGGAGGAAGTCTAAAATCACTTCATGCCTGGCATTAGCTAAATAAATATAAAAACTGTGATGCTATTCAAGTTCTTAAGCTTTAGAGCACAAGTGATGTACATGCAAGGTATGATGCTGAGTTTGGCTACATAAGTCTGAAGCATTCAGTGAGCAAGGAGAGACTTGAGGAACCCGGATTTGTTCATTCTGAAGAAGCCTGGAAGTACAAGGTCTGATTGGCGTCTTCAGCTTACCTAACAGTTGGCTGTAGAGGTGATAGCACCTGATTGTTCTCAGAGGAGCGTTAGTGAGAGTGGCAAGGGTCACAAGTTATGTTAGGGAAAATTCTAAGTAGGTGTTAAGAAAAAAGATCACCATAAAAGTGATCATATAGTGGAACGGGGGCCAGGGAGGTTGTGGAGCCTTCATCTTAGGAGCTTTGGAAAGAAGTGGACGAGGTCTTCAGCTGCTTGCTTTGCTGGAGCTGCTTTCAGAAGGAGAGAAACAAAGTGAGCTTTAGAGGACTGTTCCAACCTAAATGGTTCTATGATTTCAAATTAAAGTGTACAATAGCAAGAAAAAAATGGGGCAAAGGAAGTGGAATGAAGAGATGAGGATGTCGGGCTCTGAATGGTTGTGTTTAAAATCCTCTTAGGACACAGCAGAGCTGTTTTTTGAAGATGTGCGGTTGCCAGCCAGTGCCTTGCTTGGAAAAGAGAACAAAGGCTTCTATTATCTGATGGCAGAGCTCCCTCAGGTAAGAGGAACTGAGTGTTTGCTGCCTGTGGGAAGAATACAGGATGATTTTTGTCATCATTAGAATCTGCTTCAGTCTTGATGATTATTTATCGTGGGGAGCCACCTTGGGTTCAGAATTGGGATGTCTGTAGGCAAGACTGTGTTTGTAACTGCTGCTTCTTAACTGGAGTACACAGTCCTAGTGCTAATGGTGCAGTTCTTTGGAAACTGATAAAAATGTTGATACCCCAGCAGCTCAGCCCCATCTCTTAATCAATGCCTCAGCTATTGAAGAAGCTGAAGGTAGTGTATTCAAAAGAATGTACCACCATTTTCCTGTATAATTCTATCATGAAACCACTTTGCTTAGGAAATTAAATACAGCTTGGAGGTGTCAGATGCATTTGGCATTCTCTTTAAAGAAACCAGAAAACACTGTTATTTTAGCTCTTATACCAGTAGAAGCATATTAAAGATATAAGGAACTCTCTTCTTTGTCCCTATAGCAAAGTAAAGAAGTTGCCAAAATGCCTTGCTAGTGGAAATAACAGTTTATGGCTTAGTTTATGAAGTTTTGTAATTATTTGAGAGGATAAAGAAGCAATGTAGTCTTTCAAAGCATGACTGCTTTGTCAAAACTATGACTTTGTACTTGCCTTATCTGGTAGGGAACATGTTTATTTAATTTTATGCCGTGAGCAAGTACAAAACCTGATCAAAGGAGATATTTTACTACTTTAAAGGAATAGATTCATGAACAGGTTCAATCTGATGCATCAGATGATTTCGGTGGTGCTAGAAGCAACTGTTCTATACTTAGTTCCTGGTTTTCAACATGTTATGAAGAAGTTAAAAACAGCCAGGGTTTTGGTTGGTTTTTGATAGGTTTTGGTTTGGTTCTTTTTGAGTTGTCCTATTGAAATGGTTAAATACAGTTGTTCTATAACCTCAGCAGTGAAAACCAAAGATTGAACTAGAATTTGGTGGGAATTTTTCAGTCGACATGCGTGGTTGATGTGTAGCTATTTTCTGGGTCATTGTTGTGATAGAATACTACCCTGGAAAAGACTTAACAGAGCTTCGGGCTGGAGGCATTTGTCCCACTCATTAATTTCAGTAATGCAGTGTGTCTGATTTGATAACTTCATGTGACTTCTGCCCCCTTCCCTTAATGAACAACATCTGTGCTCCAGTTGTGCATCTGATACGGAGAAATGTAGGTCTCATTCAGCTGGATTCTGTAATTTGTGTTTCAAAAGGAACGACTGCTAATTGCTGACATAGCTCTTGCCAGCTGTGAATTCATGTTTGAAGAAACAAGGAATTATGTGAGGCAAAGAAAAGCTTTTGGGAAGACAGTTGCACACTTGCAGGTGAGTTTGAACTGGGAAACTTGCGTACAGATTCCAGTGTGCTTTTGCTTTCTATGTGAAATAGGGAGCAAAGGAAAATCACTGGGCTGTTTTCAAAGGACTGTTTGCACAGTTCCACTGTTGGACCATGGCTGTTGTTTGCTTCCATGCCCAAGACCACAAAAGCATTAATGTACGTGTTCAGTTAGATACCTCCCAGCAGTGCTGCTTTTGGAATTGAAATGTGCAAGCTGAAACAGGCTTTTTGCTGCTGGTGAGACAAAATCACCTTGTTGCTCTTAGGCTTGTGTTTTACTGTCGGAGGTCTTAATCACAGGATCTATTACACCTGCGTATGTGTCTGCATCTGCCTGGAGTTCTACAGACTGCAGAAGAGCTTGGTGCATGTGCAGGTGCTGCATTCCTGTGCATACAAAGCATTGCAGAAAAGTGAACTTTGAGGCTGCTCCTAGGCAGTGACCTTGCTGCCTGTATGCAGAGGTGTTTGTATTCAGCTGTATGGGTATTGTAATGAGATTCCTCAGCTACCAGCTAGCTGGGTATTCAAGTGACTGCATATAAAAGTGTTGGATCATTCTCTGAGCATACCTCACTCCTGACAGTGGTAGTTAATTGTGATTTGAGACACTTCTGCCTACACTCTTTAGTTGCAGTCATAGAACAGATGTTGTTTTCTGCAGTACTACAATGTTCAAACTTTCCTGAAAACCACGTTAGCTGTTAGGGCTAGAGCAGACCAAGCTCCTGCATGTTTGGTTTATAGGACAGAAGTGATTCATATGGGTCGGAGAATGTTGTTAAGACTTCCTTTGTCAAAATCAAACCTTTAGCTGTGAATAGCAGCAGAATCAGGCCCTTTGGAGGCCGAAATGCTTGTCATCTTTCATAAAATTATGAGTTTCATCTGTTTTTAAAGCTAACATTCAGAAATGTAGTATATGCAGTCTGCAGCTTTAACACAAAAGAAATACATTTTATCTTTTCTGTAATGTAGGTAAAGGATGCTTCCTAATTCTGATAGTTCACTGCGCAGAGACCTCCAAAATAATCCCCTTTTTTAGGCTAGCCCACTACCAACCACCAGGTGGCAAATAAACGAAGTATATTATTTTTGCTGAAGTAACCCATTCTTGCGTATCTCTTCAGTTTCCTTTTTGTTGCTGATGGCTAGAATATGCATATAATGAAAAATCTTTTCTAATTAGAACTTGTCTAATTCAATTAGTCATGCCACAGTACAGTGTTTGAAATCAAATCTTTGTAATATTAGACTGATCCATTATATTTCTTGTCAAGGGAAGCAAGAATATATATATATATATATATACATACACACTCACAGTTTCAGAACTGTGAGATTAGAAAACATATTGTTACTGAGTGGTGGTTTTATCCCCTTCCTACAAGAATGACACAAAGATGGGTGAATGCTTGAGTGGTCTGGCTTTACAGAACCTTAGTTACTGATTTATTTTAAGTTTCTTTTTCCTCTTCTACTTAGAAGCTTGTCCAATGTGACAAGAGCTCAGTGTTGGAAAACTTTATGATAGTTAGTCTAAAAATTCCTTTGATTTTGGTTGTGTCTCTTTGCATATGACTTAAACTCTCAAGAACTACATGCATAGAAAAAGCTTTCAATAGATGATGAAATGATATTAGTTGGGGAAGTTGGTGGCTCTATGGAGTGAAGGGACATTCCCCCACAAGAGGGAGCCGAGTGGGACAGAGCACCCAGTGCCTCCTACTGTGTGCTCTCTAGGAATTTGTGTCCAGGTTCTTGGGGTTCAGGTTCTTGTAAAGTAATGTTTTGAGTTGGTGTTAAAAAGTGGAGGGCTGTAATTTTCTCTAATAAGATTGGTAAAGCCATAATTGTATGGAAAGTAAGCTGTCTTCTGGTGTACAGAGCCGAAGTGGTTTGAAATGGTGATTTCTAACATAAACCCTTTTAGAAAATGCTCCATTTTCTACTTCAGGGATCACTTACAACTGTCCTACTTCTGCTCTTTCTTTGCCCATTTCCAACATCAGACGGTGCAGCACAAGTTGGCAGAAATGAAAACACAGATCTGTGTGGGCCGAGCTTTTCTGGACAACTGTTTGCAGCTGCACACAGATAAACGTCTGGACTCCCCCACAGCTTCCATGGCAAAGTATTGGTATGTGGTTACTTGTATGATCTTGACAGGAGGCTGGTAAAAACACTGAACTGTTCAGATCTACTGAAAAGATAACATTGCTGGTTGATTAATAATAACGTAGTCAGCTTCTAATACAGACCACTAGCTTTAGATTTAATGGTGTAGCCAACAAAGATCTTTGTTACATTGAAAACCAGTGTTGTTTAAACAGATCAATTTCCAAACAATAGTGTGCTTATAAAACAGGCTTCCATTAATAACCAGATCAGGACTCAGCTTTAGCTTCAAGTAGAAGTGAGTATTTTGTTGGTATTCAGGCAAACATTTATATTTTGGTGTAGCAGATTGTTGTTAAGGTTTTTTTGGGGGGGTTGTTTTTCTTCAATGAAAAGTGTTTGGTTGTTTGGTTTTTTTTAAAGCACAGGTTTATTTGGAGCTAATATGATTATTAATCATTAATGAGTTAATTTTACTTAGCAATAGCCCTTTCGCTCACCCAGTTTCTGAAGCTGTCTGGTTTGGGAAAGAAATAGTTGGCAGTTACTGCTGTAACTGAGACTAAACAGTGCTTTCCTTTATTGGCCAGAACTCCTCCTTCCTCTCTCCGTACTTGGTGGTGTTATCTGTTAACTTACATTTAACCAGAGAAAGCTGGATGAGAAGAACCATCTAAGATAGTGGCACATAAATTTGTATAGTTTTCTTTCTGCTTGCAAAGATGGGAGTTAAAAAAGCACATCAGACACGAACAAATCATTTTGTGGAAGATGCACTGGTTTACAGCTCCTAGAAATGAGCAGAGAATACTGAGGAAATCCAGAGAGAGTATTTACAGTGAAAAGAAGGATTTTGATTGAGTGCTGTTCTTGGCAGTGATTACCTAGAAGTACCAGGTATGTAAGTAGAGGAATTCAGTTTTGAAGAGGAGGAAGCAACTAGTGCCAGCTATGTAAACTTACTTCCTCAACAAATTTCCCAGAGCGAGCCATTTGAAACTCCCCTACACTCCCAACTGTTTAGTGGCACAATTTGTTATGGATTTCCCCTTTCCCTAATGGAGTCTAGAAAATGCCAGCATGTAGGATTGCTTTATTCCCTATTAGTTCAGGAGACTGTCTCCAGTTAGTTTTGCTTCAAAACTTTTGTATAGTCCTTGAGGTAGAGCTTTGAAGGATTTTAAAGCACAGTTTGCATTTCGTTTCCAATATGTGATGAAAGGTCTGAAGGTTTTATTTTGTGATGATAGTTTGTATTCTGTACCTAAATTAATTTGAACATATGTTTAGGAAAGAGAGCTGCAGTAACTCACTGCTGCAGACTAAAAGTTCATATAATAAACTGGAAGGATTTAACTGGATGAGGGAGTGGTTTGGATAATAGGAGAGAGGAGTAGTTTGAAGAAGAGGACTCTTACATTCTTCATTGAGAAGAAGTTGACTTGAATTGTTATTTTCTTTCTGTTCCTTCTCTGGAAGTTGCATGCTTAGAAAGTGTGTGTGGGAGGGTTGGTGTCTTTCAACTTTAGCTTGAGCTTCCAGTGCAGTTCAAATCTTTATTTTGCAGTGAGAAATCCTGTTTAAGAATTACAGTATTTTGTAGAATTGAAAATGATAACATCCATTGGGGAAAATAAATTATGCTCGGGTGATGGATATACTCAAGAGCATCGTGGTGTGTTGCTAGTGGGAGTGTAGGGGACAGCCTGTGATTGCTATTACTTTTTGACAAGGCTGAGGGATTTGGTAAGAAAAGAGACTATATCAATCTGCTTTACAAAAGAAATCTCTGTAGCTACGAGAAAGGTAAGCAAGCTCGTTTGTATATAGAATAAAAAGTTTGGTTCTGTTTTCTACTTGCTCAGTTATCTGTGTATCTTGTGATGTTTTATAGCATAACATTGTTCTAAAAACCAATATTTTTTCTTGGCTATTTAAGGGCTTCTGATCTCCAAAACAGCATAGCTACTCAGTGTGTGCAACTGCATGGAGGATGGGGGTACATGTGGGAGTATCCGATTGCAAAGTAAGTGTAGCATTTCAGACTTGAATGATGAAAGATTACCAGCAAACTAAAATGAGGCACCCCCTTTACATTTTCTTGTCAGTTGTTTAATGTTTAGAACTGATTTACTGCCCCTTTTCTCTTCGTGTTTATTGAAAGGCAGTCTACTGTATGGATGTTTGCGGGAAGGCTTTGTTTTGATTCTCCAAATAATTCATAAGCTCATGAGCAATTTTCTATATTATTATCATCTGTTTTCCACAAAATAAAAGTTTCTTTTCTAGAAGAAAATGTTAACTGTAAAAAAAGGGAAGCAATATAAAACTAAAAATGAGGAGAGGTAGTTAGCATGTTTTTATCTGAAATAAAATGCATGTGTATGAAGGAAGGAAAACCTGTTGGTCAGTCTAAATCTTGTGTAATACTCTAGCATAACAAATTGCCTAAACAAGAGTATGACTGACTACATTCAGCTTTTTACATCCTTTTAAGTAAAAAAGCTGAGAGATCTATGTGTAAAACCAGGATTTAGCTATTCCAAATTTTTGGCTTACTTTATGAATTCAGGGATATTTATGGAGTTCTTATATATTTCCTTATGTATTATCTGTGAAGATGTGTTTCCTTTTGTGTGCGTGGCATTTGCCACACTAAGTAGTTTTCTGGAGCTGTTTTTAATAAAACAGCAAGAGGATGTGATCTGATAGGAAGAATAGGAAAACCAGGAGTGCTGTGCAGTTGTCATAAGTAACAAACTAAATTAGTTAAACTGAGTAGGTTTGACATTTTTAAAAATTATTATTATTTGAGATAATATATTGAGTGTGAAATGTTGCTTTAAAATAACTTTTCTGTATGTTTTTAATGAGTACAATTTGTGAGTGTCCTGCAGCCTATCTAAGTTGGAAGGCCAGCAGGTCCCGTTTAGGGTGTCCTCGAACTGCTGCTTATCTGTATGTGCAGTAGTTGTCCATACAGGGTTTTATTATCCCCGTGGTTCAGCAACATGCCTGTTTCCAGAGAATGCCGTATTGCTCCTGGGCTGCTCTCTGAATAATGACGCAGAATTAAGATGGAACAACTTAAGATTGACAGCAAGCTGTCATTGTCCTGTGTGTTCTCACCAGCTGTGCATGTACTGGGGCCAGTTCCAGCACAAGGATGGAACGGTTTGGCTGCATGCAGCTTTTCGGCTGCTGGCCCAAATAGAGCTGGGGCTGGTGTCAGTAGAAGGCTGTAGCCAGCTGATGTGAAAACCATTGAGGCTTTCTTCTCCTTCCAGGGTGTTTGAGGCCCACCTCAAAGAAAGAACTGACAACACCATTAGCAGTCCTCTTAACAGGATCAGACAGGCCAGGGCATTAGAGCAATTTACCAAGATAACTATCAGTTTGGCTCTGTAAAAGTTGTTTTTTAACAACAAGGAAGCACCTGGGTGTAGCAGTTCATGCAGGCATACTGTTCTGCAGGATGAGCGTGGTGGGGGAATGGGGGCTTTGCTGTCTGGAGCTGGGTTAATGCTCGGGTGCTGAGGGGAAAGGAGGGAATAAGAATTGGGAGGGGAGGAGTAGTAAGAGTCTTGTTTTATAGAGTTTTATTTGATTAATTTGTTTAATTAATGTAATTATTTAATTAAGGGGGATAGTGGTATCTTTTTATTCTGTTTGTGTGTCCATTCTGAGGGGTTGTTTTTAATCTTTCCTTTTTGTTGTTTTTTCCTGACAGAGCTTTTGTGGATTCCCGTGTTCAGCCAATCTATGGTGGCACCAATGAAATAATGAAAGAACTTATTGCTAGAGATATTGTCAGTGACAAGTAGGGCAGGTGCTTACTAGTTTGAAGAGTCTTCCCAGAATCCTATATATTAATATATGGTATAAAATCAGACATCAGAATGTAAGTAAAATAAATGTGGTAAATTGTATTCCTTCAAGGAAGTGATACTATTAAAAAATAGTAACAACAGTGTGCTCTATGCAGAATATCTAATATTAAATGACCTTTTATTTTAAATACCTTGGGATAACACAGAGTAATCCTCTGGGTTCCAGCAGTTCTGGTGGTGAAAGGCAGTTTTTTGTCCGGGACATTATGGCTTAGTATTTCAGACTTGGTGCCATTATATTGAATCCAGCCCTCGCTTTTCAGAATCACACCTCCAGGGAAGCCACACCACGTTCTTCACAAATGAACAGAACTTATATTAGCATTTATTACTGAATTTGTATTCCCTTTGACAAACTTAACTACCATCACTATACAGTATGGGGAGGGAGTGTACAGCTGACCTCGATGTTTACATGTAGCCCAAGCTGCCTTATTTTAATTACTTTGTTCAAATAAATATAATAAAGTATTTCTATGCAATCTTACGGTTGTCTGCATTACTTTAAAGCCTGAGGGAAAGTCGCTTTCTCTGTGCCCGTATTCGGCTCAGGGCTCCGAGAAGGAGTTTTGAGGAAGGGAACTGTGAGGCTGGTGCATGTTATCGAACATTTCCAAGTTATACGCGTTAAAAAAGGCTGGAAAATGTGGTTTTATCGCTATTTACGCGCTGGGGGTTGGATCTGACCTCTCCGCAGCAGGACTCGCCTCTCTGGCCGCCGTCCTTCCCTCAGCGCCCCGCCTCAGGATCCCTGCCAATGGCGGGCGGCCGCCCCTGGGCAGAGCTCCGCCCACGGCGGCTGCTGATTGGTCGCGCTTCTCCCCTTGCGCGGCGAGGCCCCGCCCCTCTCGCCGCGGTGCGCTTTAGCTGGGCGCGGACTCTTCAACAGCGGCAGTGGGAGCCGCGCCGGGAGCACTGCGGGCGGCAGAGAGGAGCGCGGCGGGGACGAGCCGGCGGGCGGAGGCAAGCGCGGGGCTTCGCTGGAGGGTGGGGGTGGGGGGGGGTGGTGTGAAAAAGGGATGGGTGTTGGGGGGCTTGAGTGAGTGCGCGTGCGTG
>JAVHNF010069093.1:0-13682 GCA_034783455.1 Micropsitta finschii | reverse complement strand
TGAAAAGCTTGTGTAGAACGCAGTGGCAGCACTCACCTTAAAGTTGCCATTCCATTGATCCTCGTATCTCGCCGCGCCGCCTCGGGTCGGGCTCAAAGTTTGTGAGGCGGAGTCCCGGTCGGCGGCGGAGCGCCATGCCTGTTAGGAAACAAGGTGAGCGCTGGGTGCTGAGCGGCTGCCGGAGCCGATGCCTGACAACAGCTGCGCCGGGCGGCTGCGGGACGGGCTAGGAGGGGCGGCCGCTGGTCCGCGGGCGGTGCGAGTCCGCCGAGGGGCATGGTCCCGCCCGCGCTTTCTTAGCTGCGAACAAAGAAGCTGCCGGGCTGGGCTGGGGTGGTCCCGGCCGTGGAGGCTTATTGCGTTCTCCGCGAGTGCATGCATCCCCGGTCCTCTTATCTGGTGCGCCGGGGTCAGCCGTGTCTTTGGTCTCCGCTTGCAGATACCCAGCGAGCCCTGCGCCTCCTGGAGGAGTACCGCTCCAAGCTGAGCCAGGCGGAGGACCGGCAGCTGCGAAACTCCATAGAGCGTGTCATCAGTATCTTTCAAAGTAACCTTTTCCAGGCTTTGATAGGTAAAGGTTGACTTCTTTCTGTGCTTAAGCCGATCGTTTCCTGTTTATGCTATCACTTGCAGAGTTAAAGAAAAAGAAAAGGTATTTTGCCCTTATGTTAGAAGCCACGTGCTTTTTGTCGTTGTGTTTTTGTTTAGCATAGTAACACACGTGCTGTTACAGAGCAACAGTTCACTTGTTTCATATACCGACTTTATTCGAGTTTTTTTGACTAGCCCAAACTGCTTGAAACTGGTGCATTTTTTTCTTCTGTGACTTTTTATTGTCGATTACTTTAGAGCGGTTTTCTACATACCTGCTTGCCTGAAAATTTTCTAAGGAGTATTTTTTTTTTTTTTTTTTAATTTTTTTTGACTAGCCTGTATGTAACAGATTAATTAATGAATTGAAATGGTTTTAATCTAAAGTTGGATTCAAGCAAATATTCCTGATGAAGAAACTCTAGAAACACCATAAAGCATGTATCTGAAGTGCAAAGTTAACTTTAAGAATAAACTTCTAATGCCTCAGGGTATACTAGTGATTTTTTTTTTTCTTCCATATTAAAGTTAGTGAAAACACAATTGTAGAGAATTTGTAGTGCTTCACTTAAAATTTTCCCACAAGTCTTGCTGTACTACTTATATGTAGCTTTTAATTTCGTGCATGAATGTCAGGGGGGGTGGAAGGAAGGATAAATACAACTTTATTTGGAAACTTCTGCAGGGAAGCACTGAGCTGTATTTTCTCCTTGAGTTTGATTGTTACTATCTTTATGACAGCTAATGGATGAAAGGGCTTTGTTAGCTTACCTTGGAGTAAAATTTGTAAATTTCTGCATCCTTGTTTTCTGACAAAGTAACCTGTGTCTGAATTGTACCATTGACAAACATTGTAGCTACATTTGTTACATGGCTCACTGTGTGGTTAGTGTCATACAAGTGTGTATCTTATTTCATAGAACCACAGCCTAGAATCATAGAATAGTTAGGGTTGGAAAGGACCCTAAGATCATCTAATTCCATGGACAGGGATGCCTTGCAGTAGACCATATCACCTATGGGTCTGTCCAGCCTGGACTTGAAATATCTTTTTGTGTTGTGATAGAAACACAGGACAGGCAACACATAAACATGCTTCCCTGCATGAGAGTGTTTTCTTCTGGAGCATTTATTTATCTTAAGTAGGTTTTCAGAAGATGGTAATCTTGCTGTGTCTTTCTTATCGTGTATGTTTATGAAAGGTAGCTGTGAAACTAGGTCAGTTACAGAAGTCTTTTACTTGGAGCTCTATGAATTTCTCTTCAGTACTCAGTTGTCATTAACCAACTCTGATGAAACACTAGAAAATCTTTGTGGTATACGTATGAAGAGGATTCACCTATTGGTGATCACAACGTTGAACTCTTGTATCAGAAGCTTAATGTACTGCAGTTGTGCTTTTTATTTTCACCTGGTAAACTTCAGTGTTGACTACCACTTTTCTTGTTCTGGGTGTGTACATGTGTGGTGTGGGATTTTTTTTTTTTTTTTATTTTTGTTATTATTTAAAAAAAGCCCTCTTAAAGATACATGCAGTAATCTATTTTTTCCCTTCATTGAATAAGATACCCATCTATTAGCTTTTGATATTCTAACCTGCAAGACATAGTTTCTTCTTGTATCCACATACGGATCATTGTTTTACTAGTAGCACTAAACTTGAAACAGCAGGCAGCCTCAGTGTCTGTTGGCTTAATTCTGAAAGAGTGTAAAACAAGCATGTGTTGTTCCCTGGGTGGGCTACATGGCCTGTTTTCTGGTCTTGTTAGGTATTGCACATTGCAGTCATAAGACCGTAGTTTTTGTGCATGTGCAGTGGGTGTCATGCTTTTTGGGAATATTGCATTAACTTTGCATTTACTGGTTCAGTGTATAATTGTTTGTTACAGAGTGTATGCATATGTTCCCAAACTGCTTTTCTGAAAGGTGCTAACACAGAAGGTTAGTACTTTCCAAGCAATTTATGCTGTTAGCTTGAGTCTTTCTCCTTTCCATGGAAATACGTTAGGGGAGTTCTTGTTTATGGAAGGCTGTTCCTGGCTATGATTTTCCTATAAACATCTTTTTATGTTGTGACTATTGCATGATGGGGGTAAAGAATTGGGGGACTCTATGGAAAAGGTGCAGTCTGGAGGATGGATGCAGTTACTGGAAAGACCTTGAGCCTGTTCCTGCATGTTGTCTTTCTGTGAAGATCTGGGTGTGCAGGCTGAATGAAGTATTTGGTTTTGCTCCAGGATGGCCTTACCTCGAATACTTCATTTCATGTTACTTTGTGGCTGATTAAGTGTGCCTTATAGAGAAGATGTGATCTGTTCCCAACTTAAATACCTGATGCTGTTCTGACAGAAACTTTCAACTACCAAGTTATTTCTCCCATAGATACTTCTTCCAGAAAGTCTGCTACTTATAGTTGTGGGTTGGTGTGTGTGTGTTTTATTTTTTGTTTGTTTTTGTTGGGTTTTTTTATTTATTTTATTTTAAATAAAATAATACTGACAGAGAACTTAATCATTCTGTGGTTTTTTGGTTTTAGGTTTTCTTTTTTGTTTTGGTTTTTCGGTGTTTGGGTTTTTTTTGTGTTTTGTTTGTTTTGGTTTGGTTTTTTTTTGCCAAGTTGCTGCACTATCTCCAAGACCTGCCTGTCCTTGGTAGGTGAGAATGTTTTTGAAGGTTGCAGTCAGGATCTGCTATCAACTTCATGTTATCTTTTGAGTATAGTTTTTAACTTGGCAATCAAATGCTGTTCTTTCAAGCAATAAATAGACATTACTTTATGCACAGAAATATATCTTTTGGCTTATAATGGGGGAAATGTTTCTGGAAACTATAGATTTTTCTCAATATTTCATATACCTAGGTACACATAAAGTAATTAAAGGTTACTTCTCCCTGACATTGCATTTTTTATGCTGAAAAATAAATGGTATTATTTTACATTACATTTGAGCTCTTTTTTTTATGTTGTCCTCTCTTTTTAATTCTATCAATTGAATTTTAGCTTGTCTACAAATTTGACCTGGTTCTTAAACATGTAATTATGGCTTTAAATGGTTTGTATTGGACCATTAGCCAGTCAGTGTGAACAACCATTGTTCTGAATTTGACATCACAGCAGTGTTGTATCTTAAGTGAAATAACCAAGAACTTTATATTAGTAACAAAATTGATAACCAAATGTGGCTCTTTAAAACAGTTTGTGAAAAAGCCTATGGTATTTCCCATTGCTGTTGCTTCAACCAGCCAAGTGTAATGATGTCTAGGACTTTAATTAAGTGAATACCAAGGGCCTGTATTTAAAATTGGCTTGAGAATAGTGTCAGTTTTAAGTAAATTTCCCATTGCACAGGCTGAGAATTGTATGGTAGCTTTTCTAGCTTATAATTTCTTGGTTGTAGTTAAAATAACTTGTTACTGATACTCTGATGATAAGAGAGGTGAGTCAGTTATTAAGACACCAAAGTAAGATATCCACATATGGAAGCATGAGATACTTAATTTCACTTTGTTGAAGAATTTCAAATTTGTCTTCAAATAGCGAGGTAATAATTCTGCAGAGTTCTGCTTCTAATTTAGGCACTTCTACCTTCTTGAGAAGGTACAGGTTCTTGTGAAGGTATAAATATGATGTGTTTACCTTTTTGAAAATACAAGAGGAGCATGTGCGTGCTTAAGTCTAGCCTTTCTGAGGGAAAAAAGACTTCTGTTTATGCACAATCTCTTTTGTGCACTTTAAGTCTGGTTTTGGTGGGTTGAGTGCTCCAGTTAACCATATTAAAATAGTCTTCTAAAATTATCACTAGTTATAGCTGGAAACATAAGGTAGTTTACTACTTCAAAAATATCCCCTTTCCTGACAATAAACCTCCATTTACACAGGTATGAGAACAAAGGAATTCTGAAAGAGTCTCTACATGCCCTGGCAGTGAAGTTGCCTATGTTACCTTTCTTGCTTTGTCTGTCGTAAGTGGTGGGAGAATTTGCATTATTGGAGTGCTGCAATGGATGGCTACAGGCTCTTTAGAAAGGATAGGCAAGCAAAGAGAAGCAGTGGGGTTGCATTGTATGTCAGAGTGCATCAAATGCCTGGAACTTAATATTGTAAGAAGGTTGAATGTTTGTGGGTGAAGGGGGAAGGCCAACCAAGCAGATATCCTGGCTTCCCAGGGAGGTGAAGGAATCACTGTCCTTGTGTTCAAAAACCGTGTAGATGAGGCCCTCAGTGACATGGTTTAATGATGTACTTGGCAGTCCTGGTGTAAAGGTTGGACTTGATGATCTTAGAGGTCTTTGCCAACCTAACTGAATCTATGATTCTATTTCTTTTTTCCTATTTATTATTTTATAGCTATGCATATAGAGGCTTTTTGGTATAAATTGACAGATTTGACTAGGGGAGCTTGAATGTATTGAATTTCATATGCGTAAGCAATCTGATTTATTTCACTTGGGAGTCCTTTTGCATAAAGATCTGCCTTGAAAATTGTGCTTACACACTGGCTATTCCTAATGCTAAATATCCAGTGTGGGAATTTTGAAGAAAAAAATGTAGTGGTTTCAGTAATCCTGACTGAACCAAAGAACAGTTCCCCCCTAGTAACCATTAAGGTTTTTTAACCATAGTTTGGATTCTTGAGCTTTATGAATTGGACAGAATATTTAAAAAATGCTGTTAAGATGTTTTTACACACCAGAAAAAGAGGTTTGGTCTCTGAAATTTATGTAAAATTGATGGTTGCATTAAGATAAATTCTTTGTTCAGATTTAGCAGCAGTTTGACTGGGCTGAAAAATCTAGGAATGTGAAACATACTCTTTAGCTTCCTCAGTGCTGTTCACACTGACTTTCTGAACTGAATTTAGAAAACAACCATAGATTTCGGGCTGTGTCAGCACTCCTCAAAGTTGGTACCTCTCAAAATGGACTGACCATATTCCTGCTATAGTGGCCTCATTTCTCTGAGCAGTGTGTAGCATCTCTGGAGATGTTCTTGTTCTTTTAGCTTCCTCTCAATTAGCGGGCATGGAAATATTTTCTGTGCTTGCTGGCTAAATTGAAATCAAACATGGTTAAAGCAAAAGCTTTTCATAACTGAAACCAAAAGTACTTGCTCTTGGTGAAACTTCAGTATCAGCTTTTCTTGCAGTGATACAGTTAGTTAATAGAGCATATGCCATGATGACACAGTTAACTTGTCAAATCAGCATAGTCCTGGTAGAGAATTTTAGTTGTGGGTATGTGCCATTGTGTAAGGCTGCGCTTCAGTTAACGCAAGGAAGACTACTGTGTGAACTGCTTCCCATTTTTAAGTGTCACTGAGGCCCCACAACAAGTTCCTTCCAACTCAGTCGAAAATATTTACATTAAGAATCTAAAAATTCATGATATTGTTTGGCTTTTTTTTTTTATTATTACTTTTTTTTTTTTAATTATTATTAAAGGTTAGAGAGAGTTGCAGCTTCTGTTATATTGGATACTACTGGAACTGTTGCAGGTGCTAGACAGGGTATATTCACTTTGAAATCCTACCCTTACTGCATTTCTTTGAATTTTTCTCCAGACTACATCTTCTGTAATATAACATCTTTGCTCATTTGAGACTGACACATCCATAGAATATAATTCTTGCAACTTTGAGGTGTTTGCTTTTCAGACAGGTTTCCTAATGATATACCTTGGTTATGCTTACTGTGGTCTCCTGAAACTTCTGCAAAGGTGGATCAGTTTCAGAGAGACTTGACCTAGGGTTGTATTGTCGAAGTTAGTTGAGTACTTCATGTATTTTTCTTTATCCAGATGGAGGGAGGATAAAATGTTTTGATTAGTGTCCAGATGATTGGATTGTTAACTCAGTCTTTGTTAGCATGCTTCTGTTGTGCAGTTTGTCACTGCTTCAAAATGTCCCAGTTTTTGCAAGAACTTTACGTCTTCCCCTTCTCATTGCTCCTCTGTTTAAAGAACTACATTTTGTTTTGTATGCAAGTAGTGCAATTCAGTAGTGTGGAGAGTGTTGGGATTGTGTACCTGCTTTTTAAAGTGTTTTCCATGCTGTATTACATCTGTTTGTGACAGTGCAGTGTATTGAATTTTTGGGATTAGGTGCTGCTTCTGAGAGCCTAAAATAGCAAGTAAGACCAGTGTAAGTTGAGTAGCTACTGGTATGCAGATAAATAGTATTGTGGCACAAGATTATCCTTGTGGTCATTATCCTGACTGTGTATCCAGTGTTGAATAGCTGCATTGTAGAATTTATCAGTTGCAGTATTCTCTTCACAGAGTCACCATTAAAAAGGACTCCTGACAAGAAAACTTTGTCAATAAACCTGCTGTTCATCCAGGGGCTGAAAATAAATTTGAAATTGGAGTAATTGGTATAGTTTCCAGGTTTGGGGGAAAGTTTATCTTGTATCCTGTTCTTGCTTCACTTTATTTCCTATGTTCTTTTACCTGTATTTTTCCCTAGTTCTGATGTCTGTCTCCTCCCATGCTGGGTATCTTGCTTTTCTCCTAATTTCCTTCCATGTTTACTTCAGTACCTGGTTACAGTATAGAGGAAAGGGGGAAAACACGAGACAGGATATTTGGCCTTAATCTTAAGCCTGCTTCCATGGTGACCCCAGCAGCAAGGGCAGAACATCTTGTTTGGCTCTGCAGCTGAAATGCGATGTGCCTCCTGTGCATCTGGTTGCCTGTATTTTGCAGGATGGTGCTTGTCTTCATGCAGGTGGTGTGAATCTTCAGAGAAACTGAACTCTAGCAGATGACTAGTCTCCTTGCACATATAACTTCCCAAGTTATAACTAGGCCAATTTTGCAAGAATGTTAGACCACAAAAGGTGTAGGGCTGGCACTAGAATAACCTCCTTAGCTTCATGGCCCTTCTTCAAATTAGGGGCAGCTCTAGAGCTCTTTGGTAAAGCTTTCATAGGAATCTTGTTGTGTGTGAATTATCTTCCCAGCCAAGTCTTCATAAAAGCTGAGTTATTCTGGCTTGAAATTAAAAGGTTGGCCTAAGACAGAGGTGCAGAAAGGAAAACGTGGAGAAACTGACAGCATTGCAAATTTAAGTCCTGTTTTCAGAAACATGGTTAGAATTGAGGTGCAGGAAATGTGCCAGTGTTGCCACTAGTGGAGGTGTGGTGCTACCCATCCTTGTATTGCTAACAATGTCAAATAATTACCTTGGAGCCTCTGAGCTTATTGTTGGTAGAGGAGCCAGCACAAGCATTAGTTTCTTCTAAGCAGAGGTTAGAAGCAGCACACAGTACCTGTGTGAATGTTCTACTTGGAATCTTGAATGAACTCATCCCAAAAATAGTTTCTTTGTTTTTGTTATGTCCTGTATGGGCACTATTTAGGGTACATCCTACAAATAAGACTTAACAGTAAAATTTCACTTGTTCCTGACAGGTTTTTTTTGATCCAACTAAAGGTAATAGTAAATACACCCTTTGAAGAAAAATGGTATGTTATTCTAGTGGCTAATATGCAACTGGGATTGAGGTATTTGTAGGGAGTGAGATAACTGAGAGTTCATTTGTAGTTTCAGTGAGGTTTTTTGTTTGTTTGTTTTTAGGCTTAGGTTGATGAGTAAGAGAGCATGAGGTGGTATTAAACTGAGAAGAGTTTGGAAGAGCAGAAGATTACTATGTCAGTTTTTGGCTGTGTGATGACAACTTAGATTTATTTATTTATTTTGTTCCCTACGTTAGTTCTGAATGTAAAGAAGACCCTGTAGGTTTCTGGAGGAAAACTGGAAAGAGGCAATATGGTAAGATGATTAGTAAGCAATGAGGAAAACACAAATGAACAGTTTGGAAAGCATAAGTGGACAAACTGGCAAGGAGTTGAACACGTCTGACTGAAAAAGCTGCTACAGAAATAAAAATAAACAACTAGATCTGAGGTCAGATGAGGGCAGTTTCAGTTGAGTGCAAACTAAGGAGCATTTGTGTTAGAAGTGGAAAATAGTATTTCCTGGAATTTGAGTTTAACAAAGGGTATGCTGAAGAGAGGGTCAAAGTGTGGGACACAAGTTGCTGAAGAAAGTGGAAGGTCTGAGGATGAGTAGTTTGGATGCTGTAGCGTGCAGCAAAGGATCTTATAGAATAGAACTTGTGTGGTGAGAAAGCTGCACTGCAGCTTGTAACTTCCATTTGTAACAAGTCTTTGTTGTACACAGCAGTAGTCTGTCTTTAAAGAGCAAAAAAACCTTAATCAACAAAACCCCAAACCAAAATAAGACAAGGAACCTTGAAAGGGGCTTTACATGGATTGTGATGAGGTTGGTTTTCACTTTTCATAGTATGAATACAAACATGTATTTTTCTCCAGAGCACAAACCATGACACAAGGCAACTGATGAATACACAAACTGATGAATACACAAACGTACTTCGTTGACTCTGGTCATTGTTTGGTAAATAGATATGAAGCTTTTCTTTGTGTTTGTATTTTCTTGTTGATTGTATTTTCTTGTTGATCGTTTGTATTTTCTCGTTGATCATATTATGATTAATCATGTACTTTAAATTTTGGTTTACTAGTGTTAAATGGATATGGAGAAGAAATTTTTCTTAATATCCAATCTAAACCTCCCTTGGCACAACTTGAGGCAATTTCCTTGTCATGTCACTAGTTACTTGGGAGACTGACACCCCTTTGCTACAGCCTGCTTCCCCGAGATAAGTAGTAAATTCCCATGAAATTTTAGTGATTCCTTCTATACCATAATATTAAAGTCCAACATCAGCTACCTAAATAACAGTATCACATAAAAAAATGCATGGAGTTGCTTAATAACTGTTAGAAAGACAGAGCATACTAAAATATGGGCAGGGAAGAACAGGGAATGGGAGACTTGAGTGATACAAGGGATGCTTCCCATGGAGTTGTATGGGATTGATTGTTTCTTCTCATTGTTGTGTTTTCTTGAGGTTATTTTTGACTGCTAATATGCTCTGTGCTTTGTTCTTTCTTCAGTACTTTGCAGTTCCGTATTACATTTGAATTTCTTGCATATACAATCTGTTTTACATGCTCTGGATGCTTGTTCTTTATTCTGTTATCCCTTAAACTGTTCTTGCCAAGTTCACAAGGTTGATCTCCTTTGACCAGTAATTAGCAGTTGGTGAGTTGCTTTTAGCCTTGCGGTCTCCAGTATCAACCTGTGCCATTATTTTCAAGGCCTCTGCTGTCATTTTATGCTTGGGCTCCTCTATGCAGCTTTTTGTTCTGGGGTCAGATGTAACTCTTTCTCTACAGAATAACTACTTGTTATGATGCCTATTAGCTACAGAAATACATGCATATTCTTATTTTTATGTATAATCTGTGTGCGTATACCTAAGTATAGCTTTTCACTTGGCTTCGGACAGTTGAGTGACGAAAACCCTATTGGTTTTACATACAAGTATATGTGGAATATAGAGAACATTTATATGCAAATTTATATACTTAAATATTTAAGTTTTATTTACTAATGTGTAAGTTGTATGTATTTTATATATAAATATTTATTAAAATAGGTGTTATATCACACAATCATCTGAAGCTAAGTGAAAGCTATTCAGATTAGATAAGTCACCTGATCTTTAGATAATTGCTGTTAAAGTTGGACAAGCTAAAACAAAGCTCCAGGTAGGCCAAGAAAAGTCCATATGTCTGGTTATTAGCTTAGCATGGGGCTCGTGGTCTATTATAAGCGATGGCAACACCTTGTTTACAGGGTTACACCATTCTCTTAAGAAAATGCAATTACAGGTATCTGATGCTTGACTTGCAAAGCTGCTGTCATCAGAAGGTTCCTGCATAAGTGAATACAGAGAAGAATTCTCCTCAGCTTTATTTTACTGGCTGACTATAGTAAAATTGCATATTCCTTTCTATAGGAAAGGTGCATGTAGAGAGCTTGCCTTGACAGTGAGATTTTTTTTTTTTTTTTTTTTTTTTAGAACATGCTGATGTTAAGTTACCCTTAATTACAAGTGCACTTTATGAATACATAGCAAAAAGTATCAGACACTCCACATACCAGTAGAAATGGCAAGCAGAGCCCTTGTGTCTGATTACTAAGGAGCAGGGAAGAAATCTATCTGAAGGAATGGTGTCATGTTGCAGTTGGAATCCTTGTCCTCAGAGGCAGATCCTCTAGACAGAATTGTTGTAGGCTCTTGAAGTGCCATCAGATACATCTAATTTACGAGATGTTGTAAGAATTTGTTTGCTGCTGCAGTTCTGCTGCTCTTTCAATTACTGTGTTGTACTTCCCTGGTGAAGTCGATTTGGGTTTGAAATTATATTTGGTAGGTAACTTTCTTGTTTGCTTTGTGAGCAGTTCTAGCTTCTAGTGTGTATCATATTACTGGTGAATTAACCTATTCAAAGAACAAAACTGAGTGGAGAATTTGAGGTGGGAGGGAGCAGGAAGCACACCAGCAAACTGCTTTCAGTTGGTTAGCTTCTACTGTAAGGAATACTGGAAAAAAATACTGTGTTTATCACCACTGCTTAGCTTTTCACACTACGAATAAGTTAAGAAGAAAAGTTTTCTGTTTCGTAAGAGTCCTCCTTTTCAGAACTGGTGGCCTGTCACTTGCTTCGTATAGAATTTCATTCTTGTTGCCATCACACGTATTGCTGATTTGGTCACTTAATGTAGTTTTACTTGTAAGCTGATATGATTCCAGGATGATTTTCTGTGTTGCCTGTCATAAATCACTTTTTGTCAATTTGGCTCTCCTGAAACTTTTTCCATATTTTTTCAGTGTCAGTCAGCTGTTCTGGTGTTTCCCCTCTAGTCAGAAATGTTCCCCATCTGTGTTTTCCTTTACTCTTGTGTGATGTCTGATTTGAATTATTTTTCTGTAACTTAGTTTGAGATGTAATATGTCTTGGAATTAATGTGGGAGGAAGGGGCTGGAACATTTAAACAAGAACAAAAAAAGCATATCTAGCTTTAAGAGGGAATCTAACCACAAGTATAACAAAAAAACTCCCAACAAACCAAACAACAAACCACACCAACAAAAACCCCTAGTATATTAGTACCTGCTACTTGTAAGAATTAGGAAAATATTAGAACTTTTCATATGCTAATAATGCATCCACTGATTAATATGACTTAAGTAGATATTTAAGTTTGCTCATGTGATTAAATATTTTTGTGAGCTGATACATAGCAGTAGAACAGAAGAAGAAATATTTTAGGTTGAATGAGGTATAGCCTGAATTTCTTCTTTAAGTGTCTAGCACTCATTCTCCGTGGGCCTAATGCACAGGGGGCATAGACTGCTTGCCTACACTCCTAAGTACTTAATGTTTGCATTCTGAATAGCAAAAATATAGAAAAATGTTAAAGAAAAAAATGTACATATTATTATATAGACACCCAAGTTCCTAGAAACTTAAGGGATTTTGGAGCAAGTTCAGGATAAACAGAAACTAATCCCCATAATAAGTAGTGTCTATGTTTCTGACATCTTTCAGTAATAAGCCTGATGCGGTGTTTTTCATAGTGAAGTGGAGAAGATGTTTGGGAAATTATGTGCTTTTTGAAACAAGTTATTCTGCAGTATGAATAAATGGCTACCTCCGCTGGCAGGGACTTAAAAGAACGGTAGCAGAATTGAGAATCGGTGCCCTAGATTTCTGTTGCAAAACAGTTGCACAAATAGCCCCTTCCCATAAATAATGTAGTGATCTTCCTGGCTTGTTTGCTGGTGATTGCAGCTGTAGAATCAAGTTAAACCACTGCATACTTTAATATACAAAGTACTCTTATCGAGGGCGGGGGGAGGAAGGACCTTAGTGTGCTTGATTGATATATTACTGTTAATGCAGCTACAAGACAAATTTGCAACTAAGGGAGCTAATGTGAAAGATGGATTTAAAGGCAATTTGTATCTCTTAGGCTGCTTTGCTGCTGTATATCTAGGTCACTCAACATCTTCAGCAGCCCACATTGCTACTTTTTCCAATCAGCAGCGCTAAGAGCAAGTATAACTTTAAAAATTAATGTAAGCAGTTGATAGGAATTTGACTCTTGCTCAGATAAAAGATACAAATGGAATTTGAGAATTGCAGTTTTCTGGACTAGTAGACAGCAGGAGTGCGATGTGTGTCTATGTATGTATGTATATATATATATATATATATATATGTATGTATATAAAATCTAAGACTGGACTACCAGCAACAGTAAGGCTTCTTTTATGTGCATTGTCTGTCTTTTGTGGTGCAGGTTTATAAAGGAGTTAATTGCTGTGTCTCTGCTACTGACCCCGAACAGCTGTTGAAAACTACAAAATTCTGCAGATCAGCGTCCTTCTTATTTGTGCCTGGGTCCTATTTACTTCTTGGACCAACTGTATCTGTATATTTGTCTTCTGTGAAGTTGGTGTAATTTACAACTCCTCTTTAGCAGATTTATACTTCACAGAAGAGACTAAAATCTTTACCAGATAACTTCTTTGTCTGCCCTTTCCTTAGCCTGTAACTTTTCAGACGTATTAATTTTATCTTTTTTAATTTGAGCGTTGATGGATGTGTTTATAGTTGTAGTAGTAAATTTCATATCTTATATTTCATAGAAATACTTTTGATGCTGCTTTAGATTGTGTTATTTTTATTGGTACTTCATGTAGTGGATAGGATGTCAATAAGAAACCCTAATGCAGCCAGATATTTGTTCTACCGAGGTTTCTAGTTAAGTCTTCAGGGTTATAAAAAAAGAAAAGTGTTTATTAATTCATAAGTATGATTTGTAATTCATACTGTTAAAAGTTTCATCCAAGTTGTGTTACTTAGACTGAAAAAGCAGATGATGATACGTCCTGATCAATCTCCCTTTTCCTAATTTCTTGCAACTTCTCTCTTGCTGATGTCATCAGTGTATATATATATAAATATATATAAAATGATCACTTTTATTTCTGTAGTCATTCAATTAAAATATATCCTGAAAAAAAGACCTTCTTATACTACCCTTGAACTAGTAGATTTCAGATAACCAAAAGCTACATTAACTGAAATTACACATGCCATAACTTGAAGTATAGACAACCCATCCTTTCCAGTGTTCTACTGCAGTT
>JAVHNF010069092.1:0-10486 GCA_034783455.1 Micropsitta finschii | reverse complement strand
TTTTAATATATATGTATATATATAATCATTAAAAGGAAAAAGAAAAACCCACAAATAAACATGAAACGACACTCCATAGCGTAACTGTATTTCTCTCGTGCCTATGATCAATAACCAGGACGGAGAGTTAAAATAAACCTTTTCCCGCGGTCAGTTTCTGAAGTTCCCCACTTTCGGTGGTGCCCACATCCTTTGCAGAGAAAGTCTGTCTCTCAAAATAAACCCGAAGTGATTATTTTGATGATTTTTTTTTTTTTTTTTTTGCCTTTCCAGAGCAGGAGGTGAATGTTTTCCAGTGAAAAGCATTAGGAATCTCATGGAAAAGCTCATCCCCGCACTGGGAACTGCAGAAGCTAAGTGCTACACAGTTCACAGTCCCTTTCTGTGCCGGCCGCCAGCTCGGCCAGTGGGTGACTTCGGGGCTCGTTTTGCTGTTGAGCTTTTTTGATTTGAGTTGGTTATATCTTCTTTAGTCCCTCGATGCGTGTTTCCCACCGTAATCCATAAGGTATTTGGCGGGTGCTACCAGCATTTCCCAACTAGTTGCACGAAAGGAATAAAAATCTTTCCATCCATTATATTTTAGTCTTTTAACACCAGAGCAATTCTGTCCCTGCTGTTTTAGTGGAAATACCGGTCTATAAAGCTGCAACTACGGTATATTTTAAAATGCTACCATTTTTTTTTAAAAGGGGATTGGAATAATTCTGCTTTGCTTGGGAAGGAAAAGTCTCAAGCAATGTACTCACGATTAATGTTTTATAACACTGTTCAAGGAAATTAAAAACATTCTGTGATATTCTTACTGTAAAGGCAGGACTTTTTTGGCAAAATGCTCTGTATATGTATTTCTTAGATTGCTGTGTTTTGAATAAGCAAGAATCTAGTAAAGAAAAAACCATGTTCCTTAAAAGTATGCACTACCCGTTTTATTAAACTGATTATGCCAGCGTTCAGCTCAAAGTTTGTTTTAAGTAGGAATATTTTCCCAGACGTGTAATGGATTGCTTGAAAATAGAATTCTTTGCTTTTTAATGACCTGTAATGGCCAATTCATTTCAACCGCGCTTATCAAGGTGCTGTGTTAAATAACAAACCGGTTCTTGAAAACAAAAAAGTCATAATGAAAAATAAGCAGCCAGAATAATCTCCCATCTCCGAGCCAAAAAAAAATGCAATAAAATTAATTTAAGACTGTCAAAACATCAAAGCTGAGAAAAGGAGCTGCTAAAATAATGTCTCTTGATAAGGAAATAATAAAAACACACCAAAAAATGTCTACTCAATAAACTCCACTGGATTTGGGGGTCTGTGCTATATTTTATTTGGTGATGAAAGCACTTTGATGTCACTGTATTCCAAACAATTATTATTATAATTTTAAACAACCTGGTGTTTTCCATTACTAACGGCTTACGCTTTGAAGTTACACCTCATAATTTCTTAAATTAAATAAATCATTTTAAGTTTGCACTGGGAGCCTTTTAATAGCAGAGAAAGGAATATCATTATCTTATTGAGAGGCAATTGCAGTGGCTCCAGTTTGGCTGTAGCTGGGGGCAAAGTGGTGCACTATAACAGACATACTTTATTAGCCTCCCATAACTCTTGAAAGAACATTTTTATATTTTCTTTGATTCCTCCCCCTCCCCCTCTTGTTTTAAAGCTGTCCCAACCTTTAATTACTGCCTAATATGAAAAGCATTATTTTTTAATGCTGTGTAATTTACCAGAGGCAATAGGCCAAGTTAACAATTGTTTATTAGGGTTGCTGTTTCACACAGGGCAAAGAATGCTGTTCCAAACCCAACTTTTCATGGGTGGTTGCACTAATTAATACAGTGTCTGAGACTCCTAGGGGGTTTTTAATATTAAAGCCTATGGGGCGGAACGGTTTTTAGAAGTCCAGCTCCTGCTGACGTCCTCCTCCCCTCCCCAGTGATTTCTGCTGCTTTCAAGCTGTTTTGATCCGAGGGAAAAGTCGGCGGGCAGGAGGGGAGCGCCCTCGGAGCCCCGGAGGGGCGGCACCCCCCACCCCGCTGAGCCCCGGCGCCCGCCCAGGCCTGGGGCGCTGCCCGCCGGGACCAGCTGCCCCCCCGCGCTGTGTCGTCCCCCCCGAGGTTTTCCCCCACTCCCCTCTCTTTGATTCCTTCCGTCAAGTCGCCTTCACTGTAATTTAGGAGGAGGCGGGCGGTGCCGGCGCGGTGGCTCCGTGCGCAAAGGCGGGATCCCCGGGTCTGGCACCGTGGAGCCGAGGCGGGTCTGGAAGATGCTTGTACCTCTCCTTCCTTCTGGTGCCTAGCATAAAACTAGGCTGCTTCTTGGGGTGGTGTGTGTCTTGGGGTGCTGCTCCCGAGATTTTAACAGAGCTAATTCAACAGACTGTCACGGAGCATCTGCCAGCTCAGAAGAGCAGAGCTGCGACCTCTCCCAAGCCGGTGACTCGGAGCATCCCTGACCCCCAAAACCTGGAAGCGGCCTGTGAGACCCCGCTTCCCCAGCACTGACGGGGATGCTGCAGGCCGGACCCCTCCCTTTCCACCTCGTCCGCTGCTCCTCCCCTCCGCAGCAAAATGGAGACACGGGACATCCATCAGCTTGATAAATGGGGGTTACTCACTCCTGTTCTCCCTCCTAGTTTATTTTCTTAAACTACTGGGGAAAAAGTGTAATGACGGAGCGGACAAACACACTAACAAACAGACGACAGCTTTATGGATGGAGCTCAGCTCTGGGGGCTGAAGGGTGTTAAAATCCGAGCTCAGCCACTTTTATCCATTCTCGCTCCAGCTCAAGTCACTTCAGCCCAACTTGGAGAGAATAGGGAAAGAAAACAACAACAAAAACCCACTGAAAAGCAGCCTTGGCTGAGTCTTAAAGGAGGAGACACTTACAAATTTATTTTATGGGCTGACCAGGACTGTTCTCCCTGATCCCTTTGCCGTTAACTCAGCTCCTTTGCTATTTTTCTCTTTAAACCCATGCGTTTCTCCTTTCTCCTTAAGCCTTTCTCCTTTTTGATGTAGCGAGTCAATTGAAGAATGTTGGTCTCGGTTATCAATCACCCAGCTGGGGCTTAAAGGGCTCGGGCTAATCAGATTTAATTGCTCATGTAGCGCCACTCCTGCCCTGGGCCACGACCGACTTGCTCAATTAAACCCCAAATACCTGCAATCAATAAATAAGGAATGACAACACGTTTAAGGGATTTATCCAGCAAAGGAATTGAACTGGAAACAGATTACAACAGAAAAAGGCCCCTTTATAATTAAATGTACACCTCTTAGAGAGGGGAAAGCTATGTTTGGGAAAAAAAAAAGAACAGAGAAAGGAAAGAAAAGATAAAAAAGAGAGATCTTGCTCTCTTTGCCTGAGGAAAGGAGAGATGTGGGCTCTGCCTTCCAAGAGGCCGTTCCCGATCACTTATCAGGTTATTTACAGCCCGGTAGACCCGGAGCCCTGTGCGGGGTAGGGGCCGGAGCTGTAGGCAGTGCCTCCCCCCCCCCCGGGCCTTTCACCGCCTTTCGCCACTGAGTCCGTTCTCTCCTCACACGAGTATTTTCTGTTTAAACGCCTTGGCTTGAGGAGTCACCTTTTTTGACGACGTGAAAATGTTAGTCTCCATCTCCTTAGAAAGAAAGGAGTGAGATTTGCTTTGCCAGCCTCTTCTTTGGAGCACAGTGGTAAACTGACTGAGATCAAATAACACTGGAAGTGCATAAATAATCGCTTGTGGCATATTTGCCATTCCATTATTATTATTTAAAGAACTGCTTTGAAATTGACAGATGAAAAAGCTTTTGCAATTAATACCAAAACATATTACTTCGGACCATCCAGGCATGCTCTTCACCAGGGTTTCCACATCAGTAGTTGCTGTCTTTTACTGGGATTAGGTTGTAAAATCACCCTTTCAGTAGATCTGCTGTCAGTGTTCATGGAAAGGGCAACAATGGAAAAGGAAGTGGAAGGAGGAGAAGGTGGCCACTAACCTGGAGGAAGCCAGGCAAGGTGCTCCTGCTCTGAAGTCACAGTACACCAAGGTGGATGTGTCAGAGTTGTGAGCTGCAGAGAGTTTTGCTCAGCTCTAATTCCAGTGCCTGAATCAGGGCCATTAGTGACTTAGATTGCTCCCTGCACTCCCTGGGGCAAGTGACCTTCCAAGCTGGCCAATAAAGCATCTGGTACCATGGTCAGGTGTCATTTCTTATCCCTAGTTGCAGGCTTCCAGGGCTGGAGCTGGCACCATTGCCCCCTGCCCCAACACAGCAGCTCGGGACAGGATTTGAGCTGGGTGAGTACGGCAGAGGGAATTGTTCATCTGCGGAACTCCTCTCCCTCTTCATCCCCCATCCACTGACGAGCTCAGCTCTGAGCTTTGCTCCAGTTAAACATGTCTGCTAATTACTCCACAAGTGGTCATCGTCTGCACAAGGTATAGGGGTGATGCTGGCTGGACACCTGGGTCCTGTGCTGGTTTTCCATGGCTCCCACTGGGACAAAGACTAACCCTAAAGCAAACCTGGCTGTAACAGTGCCACTCCAGAGCTACTTCTGCACATTTAGTGGCTGATCTGTAAGAAAATCTTTGTGGGAAGTGAAGGTAAAAATCTTCATGGAAGTCAAGGTGTTGATTAAAAAAACCCCTCAGCTGTCAAGGGAGTATTTCTGTAAGGACTTCTGTTTGTTTGCTCCTTAGCTTGGTTTCCTAAGGAAGCTGGGATTATATGATCAAACTGTTACAGCCTTTTGAACTCCTGGTCCAACTCCAATCAAAATTGACAAGGGGGCAGAGGTCTCAGAAATAATCAGGTTGCTGTGATTTTCGCAAAAATACACTGCTGGATAGCAGAGAGACAGATCCTGTTAAATCCCCAGTAAGGCTGTAACCAGAGCTCAACTCTTAAGAAACACGAGAGAAGCTAAATGAGAGAGAGCACAACCTTACGAATATCCCAGCAGCTTCTGCCTTGGCTACTAGAGAGAGCAGTTATGAAGCACAGTTACCAAAAAGTAGGCTTCATGTGTTTTGCTGCTTAAGGATATACTTAATTCTAGTAAAATCTTAATCTTTCTTTGCCACTTTCTAGACCAAACTGGCCTTTGACTAGGAGAGCAGCAGAACATCAAAGGACAGATGAAGGCACTGGAGGAGTCTTCTGGGACAGTTCCTACACTGTGGTTAACAGCATCATCCAGGGCAGCAAACTGCACAAACCTTCCTGGGCTGCCTGGGAGGAAGCCTGAGGACTGGTAGTGGCCCAGGAGGTCAGGAGATGTGAGTGGTCCATGAGTTTGTACAACAGAGGCTTTACCCTCATTGTTGTCTGTGTTACATCTTTTAGAGTCATGTGGAAAGCCACATTAACAGATTGATGCAACTCCTGTCTAGTATAAAGGAGGAGAGAAAGGATGAAAATTCTCCCAGCTATTTTGAAAAGCCTCAAAGCAGGCTCCTGACATTATTGTTATTTTTTTTTTAAAGTAGTAAAATAGATCAAGGAACAAACAAACAGTTGTATTAAGACTATGAAACTTGAGCTGAAAGTTTTGCCTCTATGAAGGCATCCTTGCTTCTTGCACTCTCAGTCGAGCCTGAAAAGCAGTTCTATTAATTCATATTTAGTACAATTAACACTTAGCCGGATGCTACATGGCACTTGCTTTTGAAGTTGGCATATGCTGCCACGCTTCAGGTTTAGGCAGATGTGCCAGTAGGAAGGTGGGTGGTACTGTCGACAGGCAAATAGACCCATTCATGTGAGACGCTTTACTTCCTAGTACAGAGAGAGCACGATTCATAACTCTGCAGCAAAGGGCACCAGCCAGTCATTCTACACTGCTACAAAAGCAACAAGACCTTCCCTGGCAAGCCAAGCGCAGAATGAGACATTTCCTCCTTGCTCATGCCAAGTAAACTGGGCCAGTTTGGAATAGCTCTTCTAGCCAGGTTGCCAGCTCATGGCTGTCTCAGAATCTGAGCTGCAATTTAGAAAAAATAACAGCACAAATGTTTTTGTTGCTATTGAAAATACTGCCAGCACTGGCAGTTCTGAAAACTAATACAACGTGAACAAGGTGCAAGAGATTTTCTGAGACTGTAGAAATGCCAGGTCTTACAGTTCCCTGGGGAGAGAGAGGTTTTTACTCTCTTGTTGGACAGCTAACTCTGAAGGCTAAGGAAGACAGTCAAGCTAGCAAGTGTTTCACTACCCACAGGAGTTCAAGATTCGAAGAATCTCATTAAATGGCATCTAAATTTAGCATCAGGCACAGCCAAACTGGAGATAAACTAAAGGAAAAGTTACAAAATATAGAACAAGGGAAAACAAATATGGTGAGATTCCTTCCAGAGTATACAGCTGCCTACGCATACCCCAGCTAATCCCTCCTGGCACATTTCCTTTCCTTTTTTTTCCAGATCTGACCATTTTCCTTCTTTAAAGACTTTTTGCTCTTTGAGGTGAGTGTTGAAGTGAAGGAGAAGGAATGAAAACGGAATGCCATGAAAATCCGTTGTGTGCAAGACTGGAATAACCTAAAAGCATTACAAATGCAGAGCAATGCATGGGAGGAGATAGATGGAAATGTCACATGGAGCCAGTCAAGGGGCTGGCCTCACTGGGACATAGAGGAATTGGAATAGGAACCAGTTTGTGAAGGAGCAGCAAAGACCAAAAATCAAATCACACAGCATGAAGTGGAATCACCCATGAAATTCAAACATAAAAATTCCCTTAAATATACAAAATAGTCTATTTATTGAATACCTAACTTTGTCTTCCAAGACATGTGAACAAAAATACTGAACACATCAGGATCAGTTTTGATACATTCTGACTTGGACTTAACACCTAGAATAGTTAGGGTTGGAAAGGACCTTAAGATCACCAAGGTCCAACCCCCTTGCCATGGGCAAGGACACCTCACACTAAACCATGTCACACAAGGCTCTGTCCAACCTGGCCTTGAACACTGCCAGGGATGGAGCATGTACAGCTTCCTTGGGCAACACATTCCAGTGCCTCACCACCCTCACAGTAAAAGAGCTTCTTCCTTGTATCTAATCTAAACTTCCTCTGTGTAAGTTTTAACCCATTACCCCTTGTCCTGTCACTACAGTCCCTACTGAAAAGTCCCACCCCAGTATCCTTACAGGCTCCCTTCATATACTGGAAGACTGCTATGAGGTGTCAATGCAGCCTTCTCTTCTCCAGGCTGAACGGCCCCAACTTTCTCAGCCTATCTTCATCCGGGAGGTGCTCTAGTCCCCTGATCATCCTCATGGGCCTCCTCTGGACTTGTTCCAGCAGTTCTATGTCCTTGCTCACATGTGATGAAGTAAGGCCCAGTCCTCCCTGTAGTCTTGACCTTAAACAGGGAACTGTGAGAGTATGGTATCTGCAAAGAGCTGGCCTTATGTGATATGTTTTTTAACTAAAAGATTATGTATGTTGTAGGATACAAGAAAGCATCTATAATGCTATACCCCAACAAGCATTTTTCTGTCCATAGCAGCAAGAACATAAAGAAGAGCAGCTACTGGGAAATGCCATGTGATGATGTTGCAGTAGAGTCAAAATTGTCTGCTTAGAAATACCAATTCACTGACTTTGAGGGATGCAATTTACTTCTGGGATCTGGGAATTACCTTTCTGATACCTAGAGTCTAAGTATCCACCTCCTTGCTGCTCCCGGAATAAAGTCAGGAGGAATTAAGCCTCTTGTATTCCTCAAAGTCCTGGGGATATTACTTATCGATAGTCTGTCTGAGGGACCAGACAGTTCTTTCCCATCTTGTGTGGGTGGAATAACAGCAAGGTGGATTCCAGCTCCAGTTCCCACTGGCTTGCTCAAGCCTATGAAATAAAGTCTATTATCAGAGAGTGGTAGAAACATGTAGTCTTAGGCTCACCCTACCCTCACTTCTCCCCTGACAGCACCCCGGCTGTATGCAGTGGAGGTGATTTTAAGACGTTACGGCCTCCAGCTGTCTGCCTCGCCCAGCTCCCAAAAGTTGGCAGAAGAGAACGTGTCTGTGCTTCAGCTACTCTAGTTCGTGGTCTGGCTTATTAGCTCAAACTGTTGAGAAGACCAAAAGCTGATTATGCATTGCCTCTAGGAAGGAAAGCACCAAAGGGAGACTCCAGTTGTCTCCTTTGGTGCTTTTAAAAGAATAGACCTGTGCGTATATTTGCTTTGCTCTTTGTAAATTAAAATATATTAACCTTGAGAAACGCAAAGTAAATTTACTCCTACAGACCTTCAGCTGATGCTCGGAGCTTGCTTTTTTGTAGTATCATGAGAGAGGAAGAGTCACTAGGGCTGTTAAGTTGGCACTGGCAAAGTAACATTAGACATTCCTTGGACTGATGTGACTGTGTTTTATGGTTGGACTGGAAACTCAGACATAACCTGTAACAGTTGAGAACTGATGACAGAAATGTCCAGGATCACTGATTTCTCTTTGTTATTGCTTAAAAAGCATCCTCATACCCTAAACAGAGTTCTTCTGGACTAGATTTTAAGATATTAGCAACCAAGATTTTAATATATTATTTTTTGTTTAATTTTATAAATTTTAATATAAAATATAAAATTTAATATAAAATTTTAATTAATATATTATCAGTCAAGATAAGCACAATAGAAAGGAAAGAATATCTTATTTTTCCAGACAGCAGCTCAGACACAAAAAGAATAAGGAATTCACCCCAGTCACATGGAGATCTCTGGCAGAGTCCCATCAGTTAAATTCCTGTTGGGCTAAATCTTTTGATGGCCAAACACACATGCAGTGACTCTCAGTGTGCAAGTTTCTGCATTCTACTAACTGGGAAGAAAACCTTATTTTTTTGCTTTCATTTCCTTTCTACAGAAATTTAATAGCTAAAAAGCTGTTGCGAGCCATCACATTACTTAGAGTTCACTGCTTTTGCTTGTAGTATGCACCAGCAGAACTGTAAATTCTAACAATCCAAACAAAAAATCAGTCTGTTTCATAAAACATAATCTCTTTCTGGTGTCTGAGGAGAGCTATCAATTCAGAGACTCAATCTGGTTCTGCCTGAAGTCAATGGGAAAGCTATTAATAGTGGCAGGATCAAGTCAGTTCACTAATTTGCCAAATTCCCCATCATTAGTGTGAATTAATGAGATCCTACTGGAGCTGCCTTTTGGCTGTAGGTGAAACGGAACATGCCTGGCAGCACATCAGCATTAGAAGGGAGGCCAGGGAGGAGCAGGCGTGGTTTGGGGGGAGGGAGATGAGCAAATGGAAGACGCTTAATGCAGTCCAGATGGAAAAAATTGACCCTGACTTCACCAGTCAGGCAATGGCCATAGCCAAGCTGTTTCCTAGTGAGGAAGAAAACTAGAGAGGCTCGAGTAGCAGATGAGAAGTCAGCTCAGATAAAATAAGACAGCCATTCCCTTTGCCCCCAAAGTGATCTTTTGGCCAAAGCATGAAGCAAAACGTATGTTCTTCTGCCTCTTCTCAAAGTTGCCCAGTGGTTTTCCTCTTCTTGCTTTCTTTAAAGTTTCTAGAAGCAAGAAGTGCCAGTGTGTGAAGTGGAAGGTTGTGTTCAGTCTCACATCCAGCTCCATCCTGAACAAAAAATTCCTGAAGAAAACCACTTCTGTGAGTTCTAGTGCCAAGAGGGTCATATAAAGTTTGGAGAAGCATTCAGAGAGATGAACTTGGCTGTCATCACTAAATAGGACACATCATTTTGAGTTTACTAGATCCTGCCAAGCCTAACAACAGATATTGTTACTCTGTTCCTTGAGACCATGACAGCTATTTAACTGTCTGTGAGTCACTGGAATAATAGCCATTGCTTGAAAAGAATGTGCAGAGAGGAAAGGATGTTCTTCTCTGGCATATATGTCTGTTTCTGGTGCCATCACAAAGACAATACTAGTCTAGTGCTTGAGTATGATCTTTTAATGGTGGCAGACCTAGCTGCTTTGTAGAAGTAATTGGGTAAATCAGAATATTTGCTTTTCTTTATTTGTTTTATTTGTACTGGCTACGGAGCCAAATGCATACACCTCCATCTGCGGCAGGCAGGAAGCCTGAAATTAATAGCTCAAATTAGAGGTATAAAGCACATGAAAAAACCTGTTTTGTTTCATTTAGTAGTATGATGACAGCTATGCGGTAGCTTTGATAACATCCTTACTGTCTTCAGAAAGGACCTTGGGAGAAATGATGTAAGCAGACAGTTCTGAGATGGGAACTCAGAATCGCCCAGTAAAATCCCAGCAGTTATTTCTGCAGACTCTGTTGGCCAGGCATTCACTGTCTTTCAGACTTCTGACCAGAAACCTCCTCCTGAGACATGCCTTACATCGAACCGATTTCCAACTGTGTGGGAACTGTGGGCTCCCTGAGCAGTGGATACGGAGATGACCTTTTCAGTCTCCAAAGGTAGTTCAGCCCCTTCAACAGTTACCATTAGTGACATTAAAGCCATGACCACAG
>JAVHNF010069089.1:0-11708 GCA_034783455.1 Micropsitta finschii | reverse complement strand
GCTGTTGTTATATCAGCATGTTTCGTTGTTTTACAGAGGTGTACTTCATACTGATACAACTGTAGCCCTACTGGCAGTATACTAGCATACATACCACGATAAATAAAAATTATAACCCTCAGTGAAGGTGTTGCAAACACTTTACTGTGGGCTGCAGTTGGTGACACAGCAGAGTCACTCACATAATGTCTGTGGAGTCAGTTGGAAAGTGAGGATTTGAAAGAAGAAATAAGCAGAAGAGAAAAATGACATTCTGAAACATGATCATGTTTCAGTGCAGGTATCTCTTGTAAATAAAATACAGAAACCATGTGGAAAAGGCAGAAGCCTTTCTAATACTGCATCTGCAAAACTGTTTAAAACCACAAAGTTTTCCAGAGATCTCTCTGAGGTGTCAGCAGCTCTTTAGAGCTTTTATTTATTTTTTTTAAAACAAGTTGTTAAAACTGGAGAGAATTTTAACTGACATCACAGCAGGATCAGTTACCAGCACAAGGGAAGAGAATCTCAGCAGCTGTCAGTTTGGATAAGGAGATGAGTTTTCTCTGTCTCTGGAACTGGGGTTCCAGTGCCTTTAATCTTGGAAAGCCGATAGTGCCTAAACTCTTTCTTATCTATCACATAGCTCATAATTGCCCTGATTTTCTACCCACTGAGATCTGTAAAAGAGTGCCATATTATTAAGTGGGAATTTTATGCCAGCTTTCCCTCTCCCTCAACACTTCAGCAAAAAAAAGTTCTATCTTTACAGATACTTTTCCTCATGAGTTTAGATCTGTTATCACCATTTTGTCAAACACGCTGTTAGGTTTAAAGTTAGGTTAAAGTGACACACTGTTAGGTTTGAAAACTGTTTAAAGCAGCAAATACTAATGTAAATAGCTTGTTTAATTAAACTCAAAACTGGGCTGTCATTGTTCTGCATAGTGTCTAATAAGTTGAGAGTCAACTTTTATTGCAAATGTTATTACTAAAACATGCTAATTAGATGTTATAATAGTCACTAATGTTTATACTACTCTGACCCATTCCACTCTGGTATATTTAGTTCTATCAAGTGCAGTGGTATGACTTATTTGCCCAGAGGTATGAGTACTGCCTCATGTCCAGCCCTCCACTGTCAGTAGACCACAAGCACCATATTCTACCCTGAAACATCTTGCTCACCATAGGTCTGATTCATTGATCATTATTACCAGTCAGCTACCAGCTTTGCCATTTCGTTCTTGTTAGTGTGTCACAAAAAGACCTGGAAATGTCCTTGAGCAAAGTTTTCCTCAGTCAGGCTGAAAATTTTAATTTCCGCAATATTTTAACTGAGGTAAAATTATTTGTTCCAAGGAAGTTTACAGCAGCTGAGTTTCAAACCAAGTGTAGCCTTGTAGATAACATATTTTCAAGTTTTATTTCTCTTGCTTTAGCAACATTCTAATTATTTAACTGTCAAAGCAGACATTCAATAAACTCAAAGAATTAGTCATAGGCTAGCTAAGAGAGAAATAAATCACAAAAAGACACTGAAAAAGACCCATGTGTATTGATTTTTCACTGCCTTTGAGTGCTATCAGTATTGAATCATCAATTTAAGACCAGAAAAGGCAACCATATTAAGTGGTTACCAGAAAAAGAAGTTGGCCTCTGCAAATCCTAAAATGAAAGCAAATAAAACTCCAAGGACCTGTCTAATCTGTGTTTGTTTCTATTTTCATTCTTCTCTACTCCCCACAGGCCTTGCGGAAGGAAAAATAATTGGACCAAAACATGGAATTCAGTAAATGCTTTCTCTTTTGGGCTGATTTAAATAATGTGGATCAAATTCTATCTATTCACTCACATGAAAGAACAGTGTTTGCTTTAAATCTCAAATGGCTGTAGCTAAACAAGGATTTGACCTTGCTTGTAAGCATTTTTGTACTGGAGAGCAGAAATAAATGAAGACAGATCCTACCAGCTCTTCATGGCCCAGAAATCCACAGGTGGGAGCTGTGATGCCCCTGGAGAGCCCACCTGCTACAGAGAAGAGCACTGAGCTTCACAGCTGAATTAGTGACTTTCCAGGAGAAGCAGGATTTGGGGATCTCTCTCAAAAACCTCTGCAGGTCAAAGCGGCTGAGAAAGAAGTGTTAAGTTTTCACACTATTCCCAGTATGAAACACCTCCTCCTCCCTCTCCTTTCCCCTCTACCCTTTTATCTTCCAGGAAGAATTAATGCCCCACACAAAATTTTCCTCAAATGTGGGTAAATCAGCACTTAGCACGTTGAATTGCACACGCTGAGTTCCATTTCTAGGGACATAAAGCTCCTCCTTCACCACCTCCCTCCCTCCCTCCCCCAATTATTGTATCAAGTGATCAGTGGTGACTAAATAGTATTCTGTCATGTTATTCTTTTGCCAGTAGATGACCTTATGGTAAGAGCTTGCTGCAAAATGCGTGAAAAAGAGCTTTGGAATTTGCTCTCCTCTCTCCCAGACATATAGATTTATACAACTTACACCTAATTAATGGGCATTTAATATGTATTTTAAAGTCCAACTTATATAGAGCCAAGAGGAGAGAAAAATTACTGTGGATTACAATATACTATAAAATAAATAAATATAAGAGAAATCATATATGAACTGGAATTATTTCTTGAAATTTTAATGTTATTCTGACATAACCCTATGAGGACAAAAATAAGTTTAATGTATTGAAATAAATGCCTCAGTGTCATAGCTCAGTGTACATGAGTGAGAATACACAAAAAAGTATAATTTTTGCTTCCATATCCTTAGATGTTAGATTACTATGATTCTGTGTATGTAGAAGAAACTAGAAACACACTTATGACTTCAAAAGGATGATCTCAACTTGAAATACAATCAGTCAATATTTGACTAAAATATATCTCCAAGTTCAAGTGTTGGTTCTGAACCCTAATTGATATGCACCTATAATGGTAGCAATCATTGTGTTTTAAAATATTCCTTTTACCACTGTATGAGACATTTCAAAAAGCTGTAGTGCAATGGGAAAACTGCAGTCTTGCCACAAATGCTGCAAAATGTACAAAGTACAGAAACAAAGACTCATCACAGTATTTCAGCTACTTATAGCTTTAAACTACACTCTGATTACTTCTAATTTTGCTCTAAATTAGGATTGAGTTGAAATTCTGAGCTGTGAGGTACAAGTCAGAAGCTGTTCAGTGCTGGAATATATAGTTTTGGCATATTGTGTTGCATGTACACACATAGAAAACCCAGAAGCTGCAAAGGCAACCTAAGTCAATCAAACTGCCTTGGCAGACAGGAGTCAAGCTATGCCATTTCTCTGTCACAACCATTTTTTGCAAAGCTTACAGTGAATTGTATCATTTTTTCCTATAAGTCAGAAGCTTGCTGAGAAGGACTTGCTGATTCACCCAGGCCAGACAGACACTATAACATCAAGGGCTGTAGACAAAGATATAACAATCTTGATGCCAGTGACAACCATGGACAGACTCCATTGGCTTTCTACAGGCTAAGCCCCTTGACTGCTCTGCGAATAGCTGCAATGCTGTCTCCAGACTTCTCTCCTGCTGCTCCACTTGTGCTCTCAGTCGTGGCATGGTCTCACAGGATCCAAGTGACAGAGAGGACTTTACACTGGTTTTCTACACTGGGAAGCACATCGCTTTTCACGTTTAGATAACTGTCCAATGTGAAACAACCAGACATCAGGTTGTATGAGCAAGAGGAAGAAAGTTTTCATCTTGTAGCTCTCATTCAAGCAAACTAGTGTACCAAAATGGAAGAAAGCCTTTACCTAACCTTCATATTTGCATTCTTGGCTTCATGAATTCCTATTCATGTATTCTATGTATTCATGAATTCTATGTATCATTGCCATACAGCAAAAATTTCTACTGAGGTATCAGTTAATACTCAAAACTAAATAAAGTGAGCATTCATCAGTTATGAATGTACACATGAAGAGCTCTCACAGGTCAGCTCATAGACAGTAGCTGGTAAAGCCACTGTATTATTCTAGCAACTTCAGCCTTAATGACAATATCCTACTTCCTATAGGATCCTTGCTTGGCAGTGAGCAGATCCTGCTGTTCTGTGACAGCAATGTGCCAATGAGTGAAATACCAAAGGTATTTCAGGACATACGTCTGGGCAGAGAAGGAGACAGGCTGCTCCCCTTCCAAGTGCATCCATAAAGCACTAAATATAAGAACCCAGCCTTTACATGAAGCAAGATGAAGAGGTCATCAAACATCTAAGTTGTGCTAAAATAAATATGTGAAAAACAGTTATTGGTGATGTGGAAACATTTAATAATTAGCAGATCTGAGTATGCCACAGAGATCCAAAATTACCATTCTTTACACCACAACTGAGGAAAACAGTAAGATCCTTTCATCATCGTTTTAGAAGAAATGTTTTTTTACATTTGAGGCTGGAGGGTTTTCTTCATATAAAAGAAAAAAAAAAAGAGGGAGGTTAATGATTCAATGTCTATTAAAGAATGGCTGACATAGGAAGAAAGATTTAATTAGAGTAATGAATAAGTTTCTAGAGACAGAAACAGAATTAGTGAAAGCCTAGCCTTGTACACACTGCACTAGGTTACCTGAGAGTCTGGATTTCACAAACCCACACATCTGCCTGCACTGCCTCGCCTTCTCTGTTCTCGAGCCTGGACATGGTATGATTGCTGATGCCATACAGGTATTTCTGGAAGGTGTGGGTGAAGCATGGCTCAGATTTCCTAGCATCACACAGAATGTCTTCCTAGGAACCAGCATTTGGTACGTTGTGGGAAAAACTTCTCCCCACAAGTCGAAAGCTACCATCTGAATACTCCATAGGAAGGATTTCTCTTGACTGCAGGTGCTTTGTTTATTCACTCCAGGAAACATTCAAAACCTTATGGAAACACAAAACACCATTGATCTGCAAGGATAAGGCCAATGCATTCATGGTAGAGGTGGCAGAAATTCTCCTCCTGCACCACTTTATCTATGAATCTGTTTGTCTATTTTGGTTTATTTGTTACCAAAGAATTTCATTTTATAGGTGACCTTGCATTTTCTGATATTTTAAAAGCATCTATTGGTATAAATGGGGCCATCCATTTACTGAAAAGAAAGGCTAGATACATAGCAACTACTGAGGGTTATAGCAAGTCACTAATGGTTTCAACTTGTTGCTAAGAGTCTGCTGCTTACAATTGCCTTCTCCCTTAGTAGAAACCAGAAAATATCAAGGCTGCAGGAAAAAAACAGTAATCCTTGTCCCCCCATCTCACAAAAAGGGTGGATCTATCCATTCTACCACTAAATTCTTAACAGATGCCTACGAAGTTTGCTGGGTATTTTTTCTTAAAAATGTTGCAACTCCCATCTGTTTAAGGCACTTCCCCTCATTAAGACTATTTACATGCAAAGTTTTAAACTGCAGCTGCTTTTGTCATGACACCATCAAAATATTTGGAATTATTTTTATTTTTTTTTTAAGTGGGGGAAAATGTATTTTCCATTTGTACTTGGCATCACATTACTGAGAATCTCTTCTGGTAAAAATCAAACTGAATTTGCTGTGGTGGCATTAGTGTAGCTAACAATGTTTGGCCCAGCATTGTACCCCTAATTATGTTAATGTGTTTCAGAATCCTTTTATGAACTAAATAATGGCCATTCTTTTGCCTGACTAGAAAGAAAAACCTTGCCTATTCATCTGCTTTCCCTATGTATGGTATTTTCTAAATCAGTGTTCCCCCACCAAGGTTACAAACCTTAAGCTTTGCTTAAGACTTATTTCCCACTTACGAATTTTTAAGGACAACCATATTTGTGCATATTCATCCTAACTGATAACACAAGGAAAATTTTGCAAGTCAGTACTAATTGCTTTAAAAGGTTGACTATCCTGTGTAATTTATCTATGGCTAGCTTAGCAAACTGAGTGCTGTGCATGATGATAGGAGGCAGAGGTTTGCTTTGTTGACACAATAGATCTTTTTTGCACATAAGAAAATTAATTCTTGCTAGTAGCCAGCTGATAAGATTAAGGGAAAGAGCAAGAGAGAATGCATTTCTTATGCTGCCTTAAGAAGTCTCCTCCACCAGTCTTTCTGACCCCACGCAGAACTTCAGCTTGATTATTTTAGTGACACTAATTTACTCCCATTTTAATGTCTCATTCTCTGATTTCTGAGAACACCACCACAATTTGGTCTTCTTTAATTGCTTATTCCACTCTTTACCAGGCTTTAGGCTAGGGTACATCAAAGAAATGGCTCAGAGTATCAGTACAGTCTCTTCAGGAACTAGTCCATGTGTAAATAGCTGCTACTACACCACTCAGTATTTTTCATCCCTGCCTTTAAGAGTTAACAGATTGCAAAACCCCAGACTCATTCCATTTGTTAATTTTGGACTGATCTTGGACAGGTTGGATGAACACATACTCCTCTTACTTAAAAACACAGATCCATAAAGCAACTATGTGCCTGAAATGACAAAGTTATGCAAACCTCCTTTTCTTTACAGAACACTTGTATAGCTTGTCAGCAGATTCAATTTTGGTCAGCAGTGCCAATGGCTGACAGAAATAAGCTGCAGTACAAAAAGAAGGGATTTCAATTTCAAGCCAAATATAGGAAAAGTGATGTTGGTTGGGTGGCAATAGGAGTTTAAGCTTAAAGGCAAGCAATTTCAATTGCCAAGATAACACAAGGCCAGAAAGAAAGCTTTGTTAAAGCTTATTATCAATGTTAATAGTGTTGGGAAATGTCTTTCTTCAGCCAAATCTCATGTCTATCTCCAGATTGGACTACTGCAGCAATTTTCCAGCAAATTCAAGGAGAAAGCTTGCAGAGGCTTTATCTTTCCTTAAACAGTCAAAAATATGGAGGCAGAAGGAAGGAAAGGGGCATCCCATTTCAGCCTAAACTGGTGTACGGTTTTGTTCTGAGCTCTGAACCCATTTATTGGCAAAGATCTTAATGGCCTGCAAACTTACAAAATGGGTGAGCTCCTGGGTGAAGGGCTGTTTCCAATAAAGCCAGTGAGGCCATGTTTTTTGCCTCCTTTTCCCCAATATGAGCCAGAAAATTAAGATTTTGCTACTGATAAAGCTCACCAGAGTTGTAGGATTTGAAATATTCCAGCAGGAAATTACAAATGACCTCCCAAATGTCTTTTTTCTCTAGGCACATCAAGTTGAAAAGAAAGAACTAAAGAAATAATTTCTCGACTTTTACTTTCCAGCATTTAAGTACAAGGAGCAAGAGAAAGACAGAAACCTCACAATATACTGAAAGAATAAAAGACAGTTTCGGAAATAAGAACAGCTTTACTCAGTGTCTATGTTCTTTGACCAGGTGAGTACTTCCAAGTCAATTCAACATGCCAAACTTCATGTTTCTTGCTCAAAAATTTAGATAAATAATAACCTGTCTGAAACAGATATTAACCGATCTTTACAATAAACAGTACTTAGACCAGTCCAGAGAATCTATTTCAGTTGACATGAATCTCTTAAACTTTCTATGCAGACTGTCTGTGAGAATTAAGTGGCTCAAACAGCATCCATGATTTGTTGAGTGTTTTGAGTTGCATGAGAGAAATTCAAAGGTTATGTAGTTTTATATTTTCAAACACAGGTTTCATAAACACAAAAAGAAACTACATTCTTGATTCCTATATGCGTGGACCTTGGCCATATTGAAATAGATACTGTTTCACTGAAACCAAACTATATCTTTTCTTATAAATCACTTTTCCTCCTCTCATGTCACCACCTGATTTTCCTCAGTGATAATATAATTTTCCCAGCCATTCTTAAGATTTCCAAATAACATAGAACAGCAAAGTCCTCTCTTGAACCCAAGGGAAACACAGGTGCTCATATATGACTCGATATTAGTAATGATGTTTTCTGACTTATAGTTTAGGCGTTTTTTAACATAATCTGCATATTATAGGGTATGCATTTTTTATTGTTTTAGAGTTTTTCTGATCTGAATTTATGAAACAGAATCTCTCACAATACCAGGTAAAATGTCTTGTAGAAGTCCAATATTTTAAATTAACAATATTTCTTTATCAATCAACCTCACCAAAAATAACATCTAAGTATAATGAAAAAATATCTCTAACAAATCCCAATTAGTTATTTGTTTGAGGTTTTTTATCATTTATTTATTATTTTAGTCCTGTATTTGTTGTTCAATTACTTCTGTATAGGTTCACTTTCAATATAGTATTTTTTTGTGATTCAGATATAAAGGATAAAGCCAGATAGAAGGAAAGAGCTGTAATTAGAATATCTGTTCCATCCCAAGTGAGGATGCGCTTCTTTATTTACTTTTAAGCTAACATGTGAATTACATAAAGTTGATGTTGTTTTAAATAGATCTTACAATAAGCCTAAATATACCTAATGCAAGTATTATAGTGGCCCTGTGAGGAAAAAGTATTTTCTTCAGTTCTCAATAGGATCTGTTGAGAAACCAGGACTTTCATTTGTTTCCTCAAGCAGCAGAGACTCTTGATTAAACATCCCTGTTCTCCACATTAGAAATGTGTTTAGGATTTTGTTTCCTAAACTAATCTTTCTCTTCAAAAGCAGCACAGTGAGCATGGAAGTAATTGGACATAACTGTATGCATCCCTTCTATACATGTCTCTATCTGAGATTATTGCCCTGGCTTCCATTCATAGTTAATATAGGTGCATCTAGGGGACAGTTCATCTGTCTGAGTTCAGATGTCTGTTTTAGGAGAGACGAATTGCACTTTGGCAGGGTCTGGTTTTCTTCCTGATGGGAAAGGCAGTCAGGGGTTACTGGCTCGAATGCAGCTATATCCACTGCACACAACATTAGGAGAGGTGTTACGAAGAATGGCTTATACTGAGACCTGCAACTGCATGTAATGCTGTTTTTCTGGATCTCCTTAGCATTGGAATGACTCTCTGGTATATGGGAGAAGGAAGGGTGAGCTTTCCTACCCAAATCCACTGAGGATTTCATTAGCATGGATGAACAGTATTTCTTGTGGATTTTTTCTAACTTCTTTGAGGGTGACCATAAGAATACTCATTATCCTTAAAATCCCTTTGTGTTGTCCAGCTGTTGAAAGGGATGTATAATACAATTAAGAATCAGCCTTAAGGTGGAAAAGAAGTTGATTCACATCGAGCCATCTCCCTTTAGCAAATATATTCTAGAGAATATAAAAAAAGACAGTAATTGTGGTGTAAGACTGTGGAAGATTTCTCATGCCAAAAGAGTATTTCAGGTGGATCAAGTGCCTGGTAGTTGAAAGTACACAAATTCAAATTAGAAACAAATAGAACATATTTAACCTGGAACTGAATCTATCATTCTAACAATGCTATGCCCAAATTGGATTTAAAGATTATACTCCAGCATAATGAGAAGTGACTCAAGGAAGATATTACTAGAATGATTTTTATGGTGTGTTTATGCAGATTATAGTGAGTGGCCATACAATGGTGTCTTTCTTATGCAAAGTCTTATTCTTACAGAAGTCATTGACAGAATGCCAGTGGTGCTCATTAGGAGCAGAATCGCAGTGTTAGTCTCTATTATGATGTAAATGTCTCATAATATCTGGTTTCTCAACCTCTGTTGTTTTTTTTCCAGGGTGTGTATAGTTTGGATATAGATGTATAGATGGATTTAGTTTATACTTTTGAGTTAATTTTGTATGCTGATACCTTCAGAGTGTGCGAGAATGTGAATACATAGAAATTGCTAATGTCACTATTCTATGATTCTATGAAACTCAGTCAAAGGGAAAATAAGAATTACTGAGCAGTATACACTGCTTATTGCATTCAGTAAACTCACAACATTATGTAGTGGAACAGACTGCCTATAGTCTGAGCAACTTAAAATTCATCCTTTATTTTTTTTTATCAGTTTACTGAATGCACCTGTTGCGGAAGTGCATACTTTTGCAATAACCTAAGACCTATGTTCATCATTAAAGACCAGTATAGATTTCAGTGATCTTTTGAATATCCATCATTTTAGATGAAGAAGGAATTAGGAGACATTAGCATACAGCATAGCATGTGTTTGTTTCTGCCTGTCATGTTGATTGGTATTTATCTTCAAGCCCACATGGAGATGACTTCTCTTTTTGAGCAGAACACAAATGTTTTCTATTATATTAAATATCATCAGGTGTCCAGAGCTGCACTGAATAATCAGTTCTATAACTCTGAGGAACAGGTTTTAGAAGAAAAGGAATTTCTAAGTTCTTTAAATAAGAATTTTTGCATAAAAAGTTTTTGTTTTCTTTTTATTTCCTTTTTCCCCACTATATATATTTGAAATTCTACCATGAGGGAAATGTCAGGATTTTCTGAATCAAGATAAAATAACAATAAATCTCATCCGTTTCTAGTGAAGGCAGCTGGTTTATTTCCATGTACGCATGGAAAGTGGGTTCTCTATTAACGTGGTATCCAGATTACCATTTGAATAGATGTTTTTCTATATAAGTTCTTCTTTAGACTTCTTTAGCTTTCCTTATAGTTGAAGGAGGAAGGAGGAAGAAAAAAACCCACCACAGCTCTCTTTTTGCTTCAGTGTAATATTCCTAATGCCATTGAACAGACTTTCTACAGGTTGTGCATTGCTTATGTATGTTGCAAGCTTTCCTACTGATGGAAAGAAAAACAGAGTTGGTTTTTTTTTTACCTTGGTTTTCAAAGTAGTAGAGGATTGTCCTTGAAGTGCAAGCTCAACTCCTCTGTTTATGGATTACTGTTCCACATGGGAGTGATTTAAGCAAGTCCTGATTGGAGTGTAATCCAGAAAGAATTAAACCATGACTTCTTCCCTGACTTGTGTAACATTAGGAAAGTAAAAAACTAACAAAGTGAACTCAAAATAGCCAACCAGCTTTTCAATTTACTGTATTTTTAACAGATTAATACCTTTTTGTTCTGACATGAGAGAAGCCATGCTGAAAAGCTATTATGCTTTCATGCTGGGAGGACAGACACAGGTTCTCTACTAGGTGATAACTGGTGGGTAATGTTAGCAAAGAGCCTCAATGGGGATTATAACAGAAAAAAAGAAAGGGTAAATCAGTGCAAAGCCAGTTGCATAGAAACCAGGAGTTTAAATGTGGGTCATTCCCACTCCTGTCACAGCATCAGTAGTTCAAAGGAGGGACAGCTGGAAGAGACCTGTGGAAACCATCTGCAAGGTCAGAGAGGACCATGGCCACCACTAGAGCTAGTCAGCCAGGGCTTTGTGTAACCATTTAACTTCAGTCCAGGTTCAGACATGGGCAAATAGTCTGGGCTCCAGGATAACCACACTACTTTCTTTTCTTAGATGATTAAACATCAATTTAATATATAAAATAATTTACATCAATTTAATAAAATAAGGTAAAACCTCCATTTAATAAAATAATAAAATAAAAAATAAAATAAAATAAAATAAAATAAAATAAAATAAAATAAAATATAATAAAATATTTTTGAGTGACATTTTATAGAATCGTAGAATGATTTGGGTTGGAAGGGACCTTAAAGCTTATTCAGTTCCAATCCCCTGCCACAGGCAAAGACTTCTTCCACTAGAGCAGGTTGCTCAAAGCCCCCTTCAACCTGGCCTTGAACACTGACAAGGGTGGGGCAGCCACAGCCTCCTTGGGCAACTTGTGCCAGCGCCTCAGCACTC
>JAVHNF010069081.1:0-11152 GCA_034783455.1 Micropsitta finschii | reverse complement strand
TCTAGGTTACCCTGCTCTTGCAGGGGGGTTGGACTAGATGATCTTTTGAGGTCCCTTCCAACCCTTGGGATTCTGTGGTTCTGTGATTCTGTGACCTCAACCAGACCCACGCTGGTGGGGCATGGGATGCCCTGGGTCCAGGCAGGCAGAAACCACTTACTGAGCAGAGGAGCCTGACCCAAGAATGGCCCAGGGATGCCATACGTGGCTGGTGCTGCGGCAGGGAGATGCAGGGCTTGCACAAGGGCAAGGGTACCTGTTGCCATGAACCGATGGGTGGCCAGGAGGAGCTGCGGGGAGATCTTCACCTTCATCTCACTGTCCGAGAGCCTGAAGATGGAGAAGTCCTGGGGCTTGCGTCCCCGGTGGGGCACACGTTCCTTCTTCCGATTGTTCGCTGCAGAGCAGAGAGCAAAGCAGTTGCTTGCCTGCAGCAGCCACAGAGCTGCTGCAGCTGCAGGAGCCATACCACATGCACATGTATATAGAGAAGCACATCTTGCTGCACCTCATGGCAAGGCTGCTGTGGAGCAGCAGCCGGAGCAGCGGGGCACACTATACCTGCCATGCATCCCAGCCTTGGGAGTAGCTCCCTGGGGAGGGAGCAGGGTGGTGAAACACACTTCTTTCTCAGGAACGAGTCCTGGGTTTCCCTGGCTGGATGTGTCACCCAGAGTTGGAAGGAGCTTGAAATCCACCCATGAGCACTTCATGCCCAATACACATGCCCCTGGGTAAGGCCCTGCTCAGCCACCGGCTGCTGATGCTGGTGCTTTTCTCTCTTCAGCATTTCAGACTCTCTGACACCTGACCAGCATCTGTCCATCATTCTTGTCTTTCCCACCATGACTGTTAATTGCTTTGGGGAAGGACCACAATTTGCTCTGGTCTGTTTCCTACCCACATGTCTGTCTGTCTGTGCGGGCTCCCACCCTGGCGCCTGCAACAGCAGTTGCTGCTCTGGGACACTAACTGTACAGATCCGTCTCATCCAGGATCTCGGACTTGATGATCTCCTCAATGACATCCTCCAGGGTGACAATGCCCATCACCTCGTAGAATGGGTCTCCTTCCCCTTCGTTGTTCACCCGCTGCACAATGGCCAGGTGGGACTTTCCTGTGTGGGGAAGAGCAGAGCAGCAGTGAGTCCCCAGCCCTGGTCAGAGGGGTCCCAGCACGGCAGGCTGGCAGGAGGGCAGGGCTTGGTGGGAGGCACAGGTCACAGCCAAACCTCAGAAGCACCCAAAGCCATCCCAACTGTGCTAACCCAAGGAGAAGGGCTGGACACACAGCCCAGCTTAACAGACCTACTGCTCCCCAGGCTGACTCCCAGGTATCACAGGGTTCTGACTGGCTCATTTTGGGGGCTGCTTGCTTTCTTTCAGAATGGTCAGGGGTCTGGAGCATCTCTTTCATGAGCAAAGAGTGTGAGAGGAGGGCTTTTTTAGTCTAGAGAAGGCTGAGAGGCGATTTCATTAAGGCACATAAATACCTCAAAGGCAGGTACTAGGAGGATGGTGCCAGACTCTTTCAGTGGTGCCCAGCAACAGGATTAGGACCAAAGGCCATAAACTAAAACACAGGAAGTTTCACGTCAACATGAAGAACTTCTTTATGCTGAAGGTGGCAGAGCACTGAACAGGCTGCCCAGGGGGGTTGTAGAGTCTCCCTCTCTGGAGATATTCAAAACCTACTTGGACATGTTGCTGTGTAACCTGCTCCAGGTGGCCCTGCCTGGGAGAGGGGCTGGACTGGGTGATCTCCAGAGGTCCCTTCTAGCCCTAACAATTCTGGGATTCTTTACCCAAGCACCCTGATGCGAGTCATTCTGTTTAACTCTTCGCAGCCTCCTGTGCAGGAATAATGTGTATGTTATACCAGCTGCTTCTTGCTTACCCTTGGTTTCATTGCCATGAACAGCTCTAACAGAGCAATGAGATGGCATCCTCCAACACAGAAATGTGAGCATGTCCTTGGGCTCTGCTGGTTTCTCTCATCCTCCTGGTGTTTTCTTATTCTGTTGTTAATTATCTTTCCTATCAAATTGCCAGGAACAGCCTCCCACCATCTTTCTATCCATCAATGTCTGGACCAGTCCTAAAGCTTTTCTTAAAACGCAGGCAAAGCCTCCAGCTCCTTGGAACAGCAGCTGGTTTTAATGCAGAAATGTGTATGTTTGTTTGCAACTTTCAGCTGAGCTCCTGCAGAACTCTTGGGTGAACCATCTGGATGCAGAGGCTTTCCAAGCTGTCAGCTTGCACCTGAATGTCTTCTCCAAACCCTGCCCTTGACAGCACCCCCTCTCTATTGCCTTAAACAAGCAAACTGGGACCAGGACCTTCAGCTGCAATGATGGTGACTCCTGTTTGGAAGTCAGTGTTTCTCAATCACGTTTTAAGCTTCCTCACTTGTCCCCAGTAAACTGGCAGCTCTGCTGACACATTCTCACACCTCTTACTTTTGGCATATTTGAAATATTGCTATTTGTTTTCACATGTCCAACTCTGTAAGCTGTTTTGACTTCTTCAACTTCTCCCTTCCTTTATTGTCTGCTCTGATTTATGTTTCTGCTCAGCAGCTTGACCAGAACCCAAATCCCAAGCCACAAACAACTTTGGGGTTTCTATCTGCTAATGAACAGCACCGGTTTTCTTACTGCCCCCGTGGCACAGGGATCTGAACCTCTGGTTTTATTTAAAACATTAAAATTGTCCTTCATCAGCACCACAGCCAACAACTTCTGCTTCCTCTGTTTTCTCTGCATCCCTAGGGTCTCCTGTCACAATGCCTGCACAAACCCAGCTGTACCATGGGCACTGCAGGCACCTGCAGATGCAAACACATTTCCCCCATGGGCTTGGAGCTGAGCTCCTTGAGCAGCAATGGTCACCCAAAAGGGGAAGCAGGTCCCTTCCGCTATACAGCTGTTTCTGCATCTGCTTCTCCCATAAACCCCCCCTGACAAACTTGCCTGCTGCTCAGGGCAAGGGGGTGCGAGCAGTATTTATGCACAGAGATGCAACAGGGGTGGGCTCCTGCCTGCTGCAAAGCTCCCTCCTTGCCCGCTGGTGCCTTCTGCCTCATCCCTGCAGAGGGAGAGGGTTGAGCACATCCAGGGCAGCCTGGCAGTCCCATCAAACACAAACCGTCAGGGAACATGTGACCTTCAAATAACCTTGTCCTGGATCCGAGACGAGCAAGTGACATTTCTCAGCTGAAGATCAGCACTATACATTTCTCACAGCAAAGCTTGGGCATTTTCCACAGTATAAATTCCCTCCTCCTCATACCAAGCTTTTATTGCAAGATTTCAGAGAGCTGCTCGATGCCTCCTACGCCTACAGAATTAGAAATGAGAGCATAACATCATAGCAAGTAGCACTGGGATGCACTTTAAAAAGACCCCAGACCAATAGCTTTGGGGCACTGGAAATTCAGCATGTTCTTTTGACAGGGTTATGTCACTCCTTTCATACCCAGGTTTGTGTTTCTTGTTTGTTCAGGGGTAATAAAGCAACACTAATTGAGACTTAAGAAAGCGGCAGAGTTGGCCGCAGGACAGCAGCAACAGCTACATTTCATCTTAGCGAAGTCCAACTTTTGAACGTGTCTCCTTTGCCAAACCCCACTCCCAAACACTGGGGCCATCTGGTCTCCTCCAAGTCCTCGGGTGAGCAAGGAGAGGGGAGAAGTTATTTCTTTTGGCCAAAAGCTTGTTGTTAATGACATTTACATGCAACCCAAAACCACTGAGCCCTTACAAAAAGCTTAGGTGCTACTTAAAAGCACTCAGAGAGTAATGGACGCAATTCTTTTTCTGGCCAAACACCTACATCAATGCTGTAATTTACTCTACAGCAGCCTCAGAGAAATATGATTCCAGCTCCATATTCACGTAGCAGCAAATGAGATTATATAGAAGTAACCCAGCACTGTTAGCCTGGGAGGAGACCCAGGGTTTCACTGCACTGGGGGCAGAGCCAGGAGGGCTGTTAGGCTGCTCAAGAGTTCTTTATTTTCACAGAAAATAAACACTTGTAGCCGTGCCATAAACTCTCAGGTTTAGGTTTCCAGGCTAACATTAGACCCCATGTTAGAGATGGGGCAGGTATCAAGCAATAGAAAATGGTTGTAATTCATGTGGTTGCTCCTGGCCCACACCAAGAAAGCTGATCCTAGCCCCTGCCTGGCTGGCTGATACCAATAACCACAAGAAGACCTAGCCCTCAGTCCCAGCCCATGCAAACCACTGCCCTCACTGGTAAATGGCTGACTTGCCCTGGGACATGAGATCCTTGGTAAAGTCCTGCCCCCTGACCTGGCTGGGTCCTGGGTTTCATCCCTGTAGATTCGGCAGCCGGGATGGGGGGGTTGTGGGCTCCCTGGCTGTATGATCATGACTTGCTCCCTTCCGGGCTGGGGATGCTGCCAAGCTCAGCTGCATCTCCCTGCCTGGACCTAGGGTTTGCTACACTTGCACAGGAGGAAAAGCAGCGGCTTTTGGAGGTGCCAGAGGGGTCGTATTCTCTTCTGCAGCCATTACTCTGCAGGTCTGCCTCGGTGGGAATACAAGAGAGGGAGATAAATCATTTAAACAAAACCCCAAACTTGATCTAAGCCAGCTTCAAAGTCTGTAAAACTGGTTCCCAAAACTGTGCTATTGTAACCATTGCTTGATAGCTCAAATGAAATGAATTATAAGGGTGAGCTGCTTCCCCGCTAGCAAGCTGTCACATGTGAATTTTACAGGGTTATTGCTGATGCAGGAAAGCACAGTGAAACACTTGAGAATCAAAGCCTTGGCTTGGCAAATGCTAGAACAAATGGGCAATTAACTTCTCTTGTGCGAATGGCTCCACCGGTCTCGGCAGGGCTGCTCTCGTACAGGAAGTCTATAGGTGATTAAGTGTCTGCTCAGCATGGGATACAAATGTACTAAATTCTTTATGAGCTACACGAAATCTGCTTTTTTCAAACAGCAATTTGGGTGGAAAGTTAATGCTAAATTAGAGAGCTAATATAAACAGCTGAGAGCTTCTGGATGGAGCAAGCATTTGAACAGGTATCTAAAGCTTTCATGCCCGTTTTTAGGGGCCTTTGTATTTCATAGGTGCCTAAATGACCTTGGGCTCATAGATCCACCTCAAAGTGTTCTCCCCAGTGGGAGAACAGGGTCTGAACACACGGAAATGCCTTTACTTGTGGGAAAGAAAGTGCTGCAAATATAGCCCAGACTACTTCCTTACCTCTTTTTTTGTGTAGGTGCTCTGCCAGAGGAATGTTAAAGATGCTTTAGCCTTGTCTCTCATTCCACTGGATAAGCATGAAATTTACTTTCATAAATTTTACAGTAAGATCTAAAGCTGTTACTGAGAGATCAAAGGTACAGGCACAAGCCACAAACCATGTACGGCTACAAAATGGAAGGCAAAACCCCCAGAGTAATTGGTAACTAAGGTTGATTTATGAAACAACCATGATGTAACTGAAACCTATTTTCTGTGTGCTTTCAATCAGAGCTCTTCTCTGGGCAAGGGGCTGCCAGCATCAACATGCCCCATTGCAGACCTGCATCTGAAGCAAGTGGGGACCCCGATTTGAACTGGAAATGTGCACGTGAGTGTTACCACATGTGCTCTTGTGTTACCACAATCTTGCACCAAGGGTAAAACCACATGCTTGAGGAGTTGCACCTAAAGACAATGTACATTTACATCTGAACAGGGAGAAAATAACCAAGAGGGCTGTGGGAGCACCCAACTCTATGGGAATCAGAGCTATGCAAATGAAAAACTGTAAATTCTAATCTAATCCAATCCAGACCTTCCTCAGAGATAAGAACTTCATCTGCCTACATCTGGCTTTAGCAGAGTATAAAAGCCTTTCTCATACTTGGCTTTGGTGCTTTTCTTAATCCAAGGAAAACTGTGAAAAGATAGAATATTTGGAAAAGCTAATGTACTACTACTGACAAAACAGATCAGGAGGATAAGGGGGAGGTTAGAGGGGACACAGAGTCTCATCTTCCATCTGCTGTACAAAAAGGGTTCTGACCTCTTGGGGATGATCCCGCACGCCCACAAATGGTGGGTCCCCTTGCATGTTATGTGGAGCCTAAGGAAGCCTACAAGGATGCTGAAGCTTTCTCAAGCTAAAAAAACTTCTGAAGAGCCAATGCAAAACTGTTTTCACTGGTGTCTGTAGCATAGGCCACTTGATCCTTTCCTACAGCTCAGTCTGGAGGTGCCTTTGACAGCTCCCAAGAGGGAGATGGGCGGCTGGGTGACCTCTCCCCAGTGACATGGCTCCCCTCTTGCTTTGCTGAATGCCTTCCCAGAGTAGGCCTGCTCCTGGGCTTGCTGGGGTCAGGTAAAGCTGGGTTCTCACAGTAAGATGTAGCACAATCTGGGGGCAAAGAACAAAGTAATGTTTCAGGCAGAGTTACTGAAACCATCTTTTGTGCACGGGCACCTCACCCACTCAGCCTGGCAATTGCTTTTCAGGGGACCTGTACACTATATGGGATAGACAATGCCATTGTAACTGCAGATATCTCTTGAAGGCTGATCCACAGTTCAAGCCATGCTTTGTGCTTACAATGGCTGCAGGCTCAGAAGAAGGATGGTATGAAAAGCAGCTGAAATGGTACTGACCCCTGTTTCTGGCAAGCGTAAGCGCCTTCTCTAGCTACACTCGATTTGTAGAAGTCTGACAGAGGCTGTGGAGTATTCTGAAAAGCAAAGACAGCCCCTAGGGCCGGGCTGCCCTCCGCAGAACAGGCTGTTTTCCTGCTAAGCCAGGAAGTTTGGTTTTGGAGAATTTACTTTTAGTAACTCCTAAAAGATGCCAAACCACAGAAGGCTAATTTGGGTTGTACCTCAGCGTCTGCCCTGCTGCAGGAAAATGAACATAAGAGCAAACTTCTACTGTCCCTCCAACAGGACAATTACTTGCTGAATGTTGCCACTGCTGTATATATACTCCAACAGGAAATTAGTCAACAAAACCCATAAATTACTTGAAGAATGGGATAAGACTGTGACTTCCCAAAGGCGCTACAGAACAAGGAGGTGGACCTCAAGGGTAAGCTCCCCATGAGTTCTTATATCATAAGACTGAAGCTGCAACACACATTGCTTTGGTTATCTTCTAGGGTTGGAGGAGGAACAGACTGCATCACCCACAACATTTCACACTGAATGAATGCATAGATCTTTCCTCCTAGCTCCATACTCCCAAAGTGACGTTTATCCTACTGGGACCTCATCTGCTCCTCTGCATTGATTAGCTTGCTAAATATGGTGCAGTTATTTCTCTGCTGCATTAGGCACTTCCTCCTGGCAGCCTAGAATAAAGCCAGGTACTCTGAGATGTACCAATACAAACTGCCAAGAAATTGTCTCCTAATTTTTTCACCCCTTCAGTAGTTTCAGCTTCTTTCAGGCTGCAGGTGGCAAAGTTAACTGTACTGGTATGCATCTTATTTCTAGAGAACTGTAGATGCATTCTGTGTAGTGGCCTCCACTTAGCACTTCAATGTAAATACTGCACAACTACACATGCCTTCTGTAATGACCCTGTCTGGCTTGCCTGAAAAGATGGCAAACTGGGTGTTCAGGCTTCATTATTTCTGAGCTCATTCCACAGAGTTTTGATGAGAATATAAATGCAAAACCATTTTCTAGCACAAGCATTTCCTTCCTTCAGCTGGACCTGTCTCTCTCTGCTGTGATGTTGTTTTTCAATACAGTTTTTGCAGCTGCCCTCCTCTTTGGGGCTGTGGGTTGGAGTCCAAGCTACCAACCATACACGCTGCTGCTGTTTGCACCCTTCTCTGCTGGTTTTTCGCAGTTCCTATTAGTGCCCCCAGTTTAATCATCTTTCCCCAGGAAATAGTGCCAAAAGAAACATCAAACAATGCCAAGCAGCAGCAGGCTTGTGAAGCAGCAGATATGAAGGCTTTGACCAGTTCTGCTGTGATGGGGCAGGGGCCAGGTTTTGTCAACCAGAAGCTCAAAGCTGCTCTTGGGCACTGTAACCACATTGTGCCATCAGCTCCATAGGTGCTACTACTTTCACACAATTTAAATGTTTTGGCAAGCTGATGTTACAGAAGTGTCCTTCCCCAGGTCTATGGAGTGTAACCCCATCTACACAGGGTTGTGATGGGGAGAGGGGGGGGGATATTTGCAACCCTCCTATGGATTAAGCTCAAGGAAAACATCATGCATCTTGATGGAACTTTGCCCAATGAGATTAGGTGTGAGCATACCTAGAAACCAATGAAGGAAAACATCCCTTCCAACCCTGCTATAAAAGACCAGAGAGGCAAAAAAAGCTGATTATCTTCATAGTTAGGATAGCACAATGAGAGAAAAGAAATGCGTCTTGTAAACAAGGATAATAGTGTGATATTGGCAAGTAGGAGGAGAGACAAAAATGGGATGTGCTGCTGGAGGTGTGAGCAAGTCTCAAAGTGCTGTATTTAATCATCACTTGACATTTTCAGTAAGAAAGAACAAATGTTTGTGTACTGTGGCAAGGAGCTCTGGCAGTGAAATTGTGTTTCTTGTTCATTATGCAAAAAAAAAAAAAAGACATTTTGGGCATATTGGATGTGGCAGAACATTAATCATTAGTGAAACAGATCAGAAGTATACATCGCTATTCAGGAAAGAAAGATTTAAAATGTGATGGGTATTTTGTATAAACACTGTAATAATAACAAAAAGAAAGACAGGATACAAAACCTGTTTGCGTTAACCATAGGAGAAGGAAAAAGCAAGCTGGCAAGGTTTCTTTAGAGGTTTGTCTGGGACCTAAGGACCTGGAAATGATTCTCAATGCCCATCCTTACCAGAGATTTTAATTTCCTAGAAAGAGACTGGAAGCCGCCTCAGTGGAGCATTTGCTGTCCTGCAGTCACCCTGCATGTGCAAAATGATGAATGCCTTCATTAAGCACTCACTGAACCAACAAGCAGTCAGCCTACTCTCTAATTAGTGGAGGTGTCGGAAAAGACCTGGCCATGGAAAGCAACCTTGATTGGATCAAACAAGATAACTTCACCATAATTCAAACGGACACAGAACAGGAGACGGTGATGAAGATTCTTAATTACAAATGGGAAATCTTTATTTTAGAAATTAAATAGTCAAGTGAGCAGGGCTGAAACAGCAGGGGATGGGAATGAAGGCAGCCAGGAGCAAACATCTGTAGCAGTGCAGGAGCCGGCATGGGAACCTGTATTTGGAACCAGGAAAACACATTTTAGGAGGGGTTCAGGGCTGGGCTGGGGATGGCCATCTACAAACACAGGGCACTGGGAGTGACTAAATGCCTACAAATAGGGGAAAGATGAACTGGAAGAGAACAGTAACACCTGGGGAGAAGAACATTTTGGGAAAGAGCTGGAACTGCTAACCACCATGCTGAGTTAGACACCAAGACCAAAAGCAAGGCTTTTCAGCCACGTGATTTAGAAAATACAAGAAGAAATGAGGTAGGTACAGAAGTTTTAGGGAGAGCTCCACATAGGGGCAAAATGCCCCAGGAGGCCATTATTATGAAGAGATGGAAGGGAGGAAGAGCCTGAAGCAAAATGCCAAGAGTTTAATTGAGCAAAGCTGAAGAAGGATGGACAATCTTCATTTGAGATAAGGACTAGCACGTTAAAATAGGACAGGAAGGAAGGCTTGTTAACATACCTGTTAGCTCAGGGAGGGACACACAAAACATTCATTTTCAAGCAGAGCAGAGAGCGGCAGAAAGCAAAGGGCAGTGAGCTAAGCAACTACAAATCCATTTCTAGAGGCTGGTTGATCCACAGGGTAGCTGGCTTTAGAACAGCTCTGGAGGGAGAAGCAGCTGAATACACCAAAGTAGATCAGATAAAGTGCAGGGTAGACTGATCAAGGGGGACTGTGCCAAAGTCATCTGACATCTTGGGTAGCACCGAACTCTCTAAACCAAGGAGAGGTAGCAGAGACCTCAGGTGAACTTCAGCAGTGTTGTAGTATCATGCGGAAAGCCACAGTTAAGAAGGAACTAAGAAGCACATAAGGAATTAGGAAGATGAGAGACAACTGATTACATTACAAGAAGCACGGAGGGAAAAGGGAGGAAGTGAGGGACTACTGCAGCTCATCAAGATTGAACCCTAAGAGCAATCTCAAACGAGGAATTTGCTGATTTGCACCACTGGAAGTCTCCAGTCCTGCTGAGAGGGCAGTACTGTGTGCCACACGCAACTCTGCTCCCTGCGATCCTGCTAGGTGGTGGGGACACAGTCGTGCATCTCCAGAGAAGATGCTGACCTGCATGCAGCCAATGATCACTTCTCTGGCACACATCCTATCCTCCCCTCTTCCTGCCTCTACAAATGAGCAGGGAGATAACTCAGAGAGGCATTCTCTGTATCTGGAAGGGACCAGGTTAGCCTTCCTCACATGATCATCTGCCTGCGGCAGAGCAGCCCCAGGCAGCCCGGGAGCCGAATGCTGTCTTCCCACATTACATAATGCAGGATGTCACCGCTGCAGCCATTTCTTAAAGACTCACTCACCACGGTATGACGTACTGAGTAACACGCAGAAAACACCATTCCCAGCGGGGGGGAAACCACATGCTGTGTGTATTCTCAAGGTATGGTTAATGAAATACAGCTCTCAGCATCTCTGGGGCTGCTGGCAGCTGCTGAATTATGAATACTGTCACAGCTGCAGGGAAAGTACGGCTCTTTCTAAGGGCTTAGGCTTTTCTTCTTTCTTTAAACCACTTGCACAGAAACACTTCCTAGACCTGCTTCCCACTGCTAGGCTGAAAATGCGAGAGTTAAGTCACAAGATCTTATCTCCTGCCTTAAGCTCCTATGTGCAGAACAGAGTGCTGAATGCTGCCTTGCCTGGGCAGAAGTGCAAGGTAGGCACTGTGCCCATGCACCAGCAGAGACAGCCCTGTGAGACAGGCTCACCTTCTGAGCCAGCGACCTCTGAGGCCAAAGGCTCTTACAGTCTCCATAATATCACAGGCATGACCAAGACTTCAGGTCCTCGATCTACCCCGAGGCTGCTCCACCAGGTGACACCAGGCTCACCACCACACCAACGCATGCAGGGCACAACTCTCCCCCCAGCATCCCTAGTACCTGCCG
>JAVHNF010069079.1:18460-28527 GCA_034783455.1 Micropsitta finschii | reverse complement strand
ACTTAGTAACTTCCTCGTAGAAGGCTATAAGGTTGGTCAAACATGACTTCCCCTTGGTAAAACCATGTTGGCTGCTCTTAAATATCCCAAAAAGCAATCTTTAAACTATCTCAAAAGCATAACTTCATATGTTATCATTGTCATGTTAACTATACTATTGTGGGTGGTTTTTGTTGTTTTTGTAGGGGGGGTTGTTTTTTGTGGTTTTTTAAATTATTATTATTATTATTATTATTATTATTATTATTATTATTATTATTATTATTTTTCCCCAACTAGGTAGCATTCTACTATTATGTCCTCATTAAGTCTTTCATCCTTGTTAAGAACTCGGTAATTCACATCTTTATTTCAGCCATGTTCTAGAAATGCTGAAACGATGAGCTGTTCAATGAAATAGATATACAGAAGTGTAAATCATCAACTATATTGATACGTCTGGCATCAAACTACCTCATTATTGCCTCAGATTTTCATACACATTGGACAGAAAAAATGATTAATAGACCCCATCAAAAGCCCATCTCTCTTGATATGGATGAGCAATTGCCTGCTCACATTTAACCTCTCAATAGCTCATTACAGTCATTCAGAAAATCTTATATAACCCTGGTAGAAGTTAAACCAACAAGAACTAATTGTCAATGGCATGTAAAGCTGTAGAAAGAACTGCAAAAAATGACAACTGCATTTGAGTCCCAGAGGGAAGTTACTATGAATACTGAAACTTTAACTTACGGAGGAAAAGTATAAATATTTGTCTATAGTCTTAATCTACACCAAGTTATCCATATTTTTAGGTCATTTCCTTGTTTGTAAAATTTTCTGCTTTCCCAATTTATCAGAAATACATCACTTTCTTCTAGCTAATTTTCCCATTATCTTTCTTATTCACCTGGCAACTTATTTCCTCTTTGTTTCTTAACGAAGTCTGAACAAAAGTCTGAAGCAGATGTGAGTGTGATGTTGGCATACAAGGTAAGGACTGAGTTTCAATAGCATGTTTGAAAGGTAATATTGACAGAATATAAACAGATCTGAAATATTTTCATTAATTCAATTTTAAGTCATAGGTTAATGGAGGTTCAGCTTCATTCATTTATATAAGAAATTATGCAACCATGTTTGTTTGATTATTTTTGAATTATTGAATGATAGACTTGAGCATAAGACAACTATTACCGTTAGATTCTTCAGTAACAGTTTTGTCTGCTCTTCTGCAATGCATTTCTCATTGTCTTTAATAGTACATAGATCAGTTTCTCAAAGTACTCTGTAAATTAATGTTGTTTCAGCAGGAAATACCCACCTTTGAAAATATATATACCCACACTGGCAGTGCATAAAAATGTTTTATACTTTAGCGCTTAAAGGCACACAAATGTTTCTGTAATATTGAAGGCAGAAATAGCATTTATGAAATGTAGTTGAGGATGTTTTCTTCTGGGTAACATTGGGAAAACCAGTAATAATGTATGCCTTCAAAAAGGTTTCTGCATAGCATACATTTTGGGAACATAAGTACAGCAAGGAATTCATTCAGAGTTCTGTAGTATATTCAGGAAATAAAATTTTTATTGCCCTTCTTTTATTAAAGTGTGTGAAAATTAGCCTGTGAGGCAATATACTGTAGTATCCATAGCGTCTCCAATGCTTTTATTGCTGTGATTAACTTTCTGATAAATGATCAAATTTCTTCTATGTTATGCCTTAGCAGTAATATTTTTTTTTTATTATTTATTTGCAAACTGACAATTGAAATATTTTACTAAATTCTGTTCTAAATTTCTGTGTCATTTTTTTTTGGAATATCTGGTCTTATCATGAAATTTAATTGCAGATTTGTGTATGACAGGTTAATGTTCTACTTGATATTGTTTAAAGAAATTACCATACTGTATTGCTACATTTTCTGCTATATTTCTCTGACTGAGTCTCCTTGCAAAAATTCTATTGAGTAAAGTGGAAAAGGTATTTTCTGGACCTTGTCAGTTTACCACATTTGAAAAAGTTGTACATTAGTACAAACTCCTTTGGGAGTCCAGTGGTGCTTGAAATTCTATACATGGAAGATGCTTGATATTCATGATGATGTTATTGTAAATAATAATAGCATGCGATGTGGCCTGAGAGCTCTATCCACAAAGGCTACATGTACTCAAGAAAGGTGTCAGTTCTTCATTTTAAGTAGGTCAATTTTCAAAGCTATTTCTTGAAGCTATGCTTAAGGAGCAATCAAACTGTAAGTGATGTGTTAAGCTACCTCAAATCTAAAGGGAATTAGGACACAGCTAGTAGGAACAATTGCCTGTACTTGTCCAGTTTGCTTTCAAACAGATTATTAAAATTTAATTTCTGGTCTATCCTGAGACATCTGTGCTTTCAGGAATGCAGTGTGGGAGAGGATGGTGTGTTTGGGAGCAGCGGATATGCTGTGCCCTGAGGCTGTGGCGGGAAGGAGGGTGCTGCCACACTTAGGGCTGAGCTCCCTGCACCAGAAGTACAACCGGCTGCGCTTATGGGATGTGTGGGAAACCCTGTGGGGCCTTCTGCCCCATAAATGACTGCACGCTTGAAGTCTGCTGTGGGTAATTAAACCCTTTTCCAGCACACCAGAGGGGAAAAAAACAGGTAATATCCGTCAGCCTCTTGCCACCCAACCCGCAGCACGCGTTAGAAAGTCAAGTGTTGGCCTCGCTTTCCCTGACTTTCCTCCTGTGTAAAACGGGGGTGCAGCTGTGCCAGTGTGCTGAAGTCTATAAATGAAAAGTGTTGCATAGGTGTGAGTATTATTAGCTGCTTAATAAAACTAGACAGCATTAGAAATGAACCTGAGGCAGATAGTGAGCCGCAGCAGTGTCAGTTTAAATCCAGATACATGAAGTTTTTGCTGAGAACTGCTGAAGTGCAAGGAGAAAAAACAATTGCTGTAGCATTCCGGCAACTCTTTCGAAGGCTTCTGTCTAGCTGCTTCTAATGCAGCAGAGACCATCAAGGTCCTGCAAAGCTCCAAAGATCACTTTTTGGCTCACATTTTGCAAAGTCTTTTTCAAACAAATATCATTTTGAACAGCTGAGCTGCCTTTTTGCTCTCTTAGAGCCTGGCACAGAGATTCCCTGACAGACTAATACATTCTCCCATGCTACCAGCACCTCTGTGCTCAGAGCAATCGCCACATACAGGTGCTTTCCTTGAGTCGAAATGGCAAGGTTAGTTTTGGGCACCAGGAAAGCAGAGATACGACTTCCCACCAAGAAATAAGCTTAGAATGAACATGTCACCAAAATCTTCTTGTCTTAAAACCACTCACTGAGCAGTGGCTGTATACAGAGGTGGCTGGACTGTGATCCCGACATTGTTATGGAGGAAAAACCCATGAAACTAATAAGGGAAAACCTTTGGGGTTTTGTGAGTGAACTTCTCTGTGCTGAGGAGCACCACGATGTGCGTGGTTATACAGCATATGTAGCAACTGCACCCAGCACGGGGAATTGTCTTCAGATAGGGACAAATGTGGGGATTTTCTCCTCTGCCTTGACTTTCTGATACAGCCCCTCAACCCCTCTTCCTCTGACACTGTAACGCCTCATAAAACAAAGCGTTTGGTTGACTTGGTGGTTTATAACCATGAAACTGGTCTATGTAACTTGGAGATTTGTTTTTTAGAAAGCCTGTTTGTTTGTTTGTTTGTGTTTTAGTGTTCCACCTGCAGCTTCTGAATCCACAGGCTACCACAGCATTTCCACTGAGTTTCAGGGCTTTGGTGCCAAGTGCCAGTAAGTTGTGCCTAAGCTTTCATTTGAAGATTATTTTTTATGGTATTACAAGTAACAGTTATATTTGGAAATAATACACTTGCTTTTCTGCAGTACCTAGAGAGGTAATATCTGTACTAAAAAATCTGTGCTGATTTTTCCCAAAGAACTTGGAAACAAAACAGTGTAGCCATTGTATTTCAAACATTACGGCAATTGTTCAGTACATGTGGTGCAACCCTAAATTTCTATGTCAGAACACAGTGCCAACTCCGAGTCTCTGTAAATTATGGTACTGTGGGCATGTGCATGTTTAAACAAGTGCTTTCCTATCTCCAGGTTAAATAGTCGTATTTATGTATATGGTTTGGAAAAGCCAGACAATACTCTAATGCGATAAATGGGACCGTAAAACATGTGCTTATTTTTCACACCATTGTATTTTTAAAACAAAGCAAAACCTGTTATGTGGCTTGGATTTTCCTCTAAGTACATTGGGATTGGCTATATATAAATCCTAATGATGTTTATTCTTGTATACCATAAAACATGTAGAAAAAAGAGACCTATTAAAACAAATACAGATAAACAAAGAATAATTCATTGCCTGCAGTTGAAAGTTCTCTGTGCCATAGTTATCCAGTATACGCATAAACCTGTGACTCTAAACATCTTTAAATTATAGTTTTAGGCAGCCAAAATATTAGTGTAACTCCTTTTGGATTCAACAGGCTCTGCCTAGTGGCTTAACCTACTACTGAAGGTCAGGAGAATATAATTCATCTTCACAATGCCTAGACATCACCAGTTACACTTCTGGAGGTATCCTGGAAAATGAAACTATTAAAACATTCCAAGTGCTTCAGTGGGATTATTGTCTATGACAAGATCCTCTTGAACAATACACAGACTTTTGTGCATGTACCACCGTAATACCCACTAAAAATCAAAGCTCCCCTTTGGGACTGCTCTGCTTGATGTGCACAGTATTTCAGATGGGTTGGTAATAGATGGAATCAGCACTATCAATGACAAAAAAACCTCACGGCTTCTCACCCGCATTCTCAGTTTATTTATGTGTTATTTTCTGACATTTTAAGAAAGGCTGCCCGCTTACCATACATACCACCTAGCCCTAGAAGATGCTAATCACTGTGCTCTATTTCCCTGTTTGGACAAAACAGGTTGTCTTCCGAGACACTATTTCTGGAGGTTCTTAAGTCACAAAAGTAGAAATGTATTCTGATGTATTGTTCTCACTGGAATTACCCTGTTGAAAAAATGGTTGTATAGAATAGTTAAGACACCGTGCAAGATTAATTGATTACAGGATCAGCCAGTATGCCCAAAGAGCATTAGCTTTTCCCAAGATAAGAATCTTATTACAAATTAGAAATGGACTGTAACAGGCAGTGTTAACTCTTGAACCCAGTGTCCACTGCCAGTCTGCTACTGATCTGAGCCTAACCTTTAAGCACTGGAGTGCTGCAAGGAATGATCACATGTGAACAACATTATTTCTTAATGCAGAGGCAGATAGTGTAAGAAAAGAAGAGCATCTCCATGACTGACAAATGTTTAGGAAGACTGGTGGCTGCTCTAGAAATAAAAGTATGAAAAACCTTAAAGGTAAGCATGTTGTTTTGATCAGAGAGCCAGAGCTAGAAAAACAGCAGGAGGAAAGGGAAAGTGAAGAAAAGTGCATAAGGAAAGGAGGCAGAAAGTTTGGTTTGCAACTGCAAGGGGCTTTTAGTCTTGTTAGTATTAGAGGTTAGGATTCTTTCTGGCTATAAAAGATAATTTGGGTTATGCTGATCTTGTATCTCTGAGACAAGGAGCTGGACAAATTCTGCAAAAGAGATGCATGTGACTAATGGAAAGAGTAACTAGTGAAGAACTTGCTCGACTTGAGCTCTTGCTTATAGGGGTTTTATTTACCCCTGGGGAAGGGTGAAATTTTCCAGTCTGGCATACAGCTAAACTACTTTACCAGTGACAGAGATCTTGAAGCCTCCTTTGCTGAGAAGATAAGCTTTCATGGTACAGGATAAAGGCTAACATGTACTGAAGATTATTGCACAGCGAGCAAGGAAAGAGACACTTTAAAGCGTGATTCTTTTTACTGCGAAAACTAGCTAATGGAGTATTAAACACACATGTATTTAACTAGATGCTCGCATTAACTCATTTTCAATACAAAGCACAAACCATCATACATTCCTTTATTGTAGACACACAAAAAAATAAAGAAAAATGCTCGCTGCTTTGAGGAACATAGAGTCCCTAGTAGCTCTTTCAACAATATGATACTCATATTCTCATTCACAAAGGCTCCATTAGAGGATTCAGTCAAAATTCTTTTGAGTTTTATTCCAAGTGTGAATAATAAGCCAGCTGCCTGGTGACAACATTATGGGCAGTTAAAAAAATTTGTTGTGGAAACACTTAGAAGGAGTTACATTCAAGAAAATTACTTGCTAAAGAGGAGCAGTTTAAATGCAAATTCAGCCTCAGCTTACGTGTACAAAGTGTTTTAAAAGAAAGGGGGAAAACCCCACTTCCTTAATGTGCTGATTTGTGTTCTTAATAGGAGTCTAAAACATGCCTAGGTTAGGCAAAACTCACCAGTTTCTCCACAACAGGGCAGAACTTAATCCTCAGGTGCTGCCTGCCTGAAAACTTGAAGATCACAGAGAGGCAGAGATGAGATTTGGATGCAGATTCCAAACACTCTTAATACCTAAGGTCTGAATATGGAGTTATATTTTTACAAACCCTACTTCATGTTATGAGGAAATACTTAAGCTGCTGTTGCGAATCTTTTGTTCAGAGTAACTATCTGTATAGTTTTCTAAAAAGACTTTGTTCTACCTAATTGTTTTGTCAAATCACCTTGATCCTCTCTGCAATAAAAACAAATCTTAAGTTCTTTCAGAGGGAAAATAACCCACCTGATTTTAAAATTAATAAGACATAATAACAGGTAGTAGGAGTGAAAGATCTATTTATGAGCCCTATCTTTGAGCAAAGCTAAATAATCTAGTAGAAATATATTCTAGTTTTCAAAAGATACATGGTAATGTAGATGACAAGATTAGAAAACTAAACGACTGTGGCTTGCAAAAGCCTAATGAAACACTGGAGCTGAAAATGTCAGTATTTAATGAACTTAACTGTAGAGAATCACAAGAGATTCCCGCAGACCCTGAGAACATTATGTAGTGTATCTTGAGCAAAACTGGCAAACACTCAAAAAACCCACTGGTGGTTTTGCCAGTCAATGCTAAGTACTTACATATGGTCTTTATTCAGGTTCTTTCAACTGGTGAGGGTTTCTCTCAAGTTAAAGAGTTGGCAGTCATAATTTCTAATTTTCATAATTGCAGTTGCCTTTAAATCAACTCTGCTTGAAAAACTCCCGCAAGGGACCTTCCTGGGAATCATCAAACTTACTGTACTGGAGAAGAATCCTAATCCTTGTCAGCCATGGCTACAGTCCCACAGCAAATGAGGCCTAATACAGGTGAATTGAGCTTAGAAGGAGTATAGGAATTATTTGATCTTAGGGCAGAGATGGCCGTCAGTGTGCTCTGAATAGGAATAGATAAGAAGTTTCTGTACAGAGACAGCTCATTCTTCTTGTTTTCAGAGTACATCTTTTCAGTTCAAGATTGTACGTACTCCGATAGGTCAAAATAGTGATCCTTGAAAATCACATGCTTGTTTTGAAAGAAAAGGATAGAAATCTGCATCTCTTTTTTTTCTGAAAATTGAAACTTTAATATGAACAAAGCCATCAAATCCATCTACATGTGCATCCTGAATCTAAACAATTTTCTGGATTTTCTGAGTGCTGCTGGCTAAAAGCCTTCACCTCCAGTACATGTGATCCAAACAAGAATCTAACTCACAGACAATTTAGCACTAAGGCACATCTTCAGATTATTTCCAGATAGCAATACGGGTGTGTGTACCTAAAAGACTGTGCATACTGTTCCTATCTGCTGCGTGTGATATTATATTGCTCTGAAAATCTGTGTATTTTAATAAATCAGTCCACAGATGAGTGGCAGGAGTGCCTGCTTTTGTGTGTGGAAAGATTCTGAAGAGACCATCAGCATGCCTCTGCCGGAGACTAGAGCCCCACTGGGAGAAGTGAGTGAGTGCCTGAAGGAAGGAAGGAATGAAAGGCTGCCTCTCAGGTGGGCTCCCCTTGCCAGCAATGAGGGCCTGTGGTTGCGTGACTCACCAGCTGGCCGTCAGGGGAATGTCTGAGAGCAGGGCGATGTGGGCATGCTGTGGAAGCACCACAAGCCGTGCGTGGTTTAGATTCATCTGCTACGGCTTTAGGGAAGCGCAGTAAATTATGATGGCAAGCTTAAAACAATCTGACAATTATAGAGACTTATTTTAAACACAGCTGTTAAAGGAGGATACACATTTATAATTTTCATAATCATCCTTTGTTCAGGCTCAGTGTCCTGAGTCTAACAGGCGAACACTGCAAAACTAACCAACAGGAGTGGAGAAAGGATCTGGTGATGTGACAGACTGAGGTAGGTTAAAGCCATTGCACAAAATACCCTCCACACATGGGCTTCAGTCCAGAGACCAGCAAAATCAGTAGGAAGTCTTTTCATTGATTGTAGCTCAGAGAGATTGAAGCCTTTTGAGAAAAAACAGTGTATCTGCTTGTTTATGCCCCTATTCCACCCCTTTGTGGAGTGTGGTTGTCCATTTCACACAATTTAAGATCACAGTCCTTCTTTCTGGGAACTGCTAGGCAGGTCCTTCCCACATTCTTTTGTGTCCCAGGAAGACCACTCTGGGACAGGGCTTCTCACTGCCGTCCATTTGCTCAGGACTACAACAGCATCTTATCTACTGCTGGGCATACTTATCCTGCCTCAGAAAATCAGAAGTGAGGCTGGTGTGATAAGGACAAATAAAGTCACTGGCTCCCTCTGAACTCCACGTGCTTGTTTCACTCAGGATCTCATAAGCTATCTGGGACAGCTACAGTACTTTGGAAGTAGTCACTCACGTAATTTTGATTTGACTAGTTATAAACCATGTGTTAATTATCTGGTGTTGTCAGCCCCTACCTTGCCCTTCTTAGCTAAGCCTCTTTGCTAAAAGGCCAGACTGAATATCTGTCCTCTAAATAAAGGTGAGGCTCTGTGCTAGGCTGGTGTCTCTCTACAGTATTCTTAGTTACAACCTGCCTGGTGGCAAGATCAGTTGAGGCTGTGCCTTGGTGCTATGTTTGAGCTCAGGTGTGTAGCCTTCTTCTGGAGTCTGTTTCATCCCTTCAGGCATGTCCTAGTTCTTCCAGTCCTCAAGCTCCTTACCACCTGCACCCTATGCCAGGAAGCCCTGCACATTATTACCCTGCAGGCTTACTTTCTTAAAACTGGTTTCCGTTCCACCCAAAATGGTCAGCAGCTGTGCCTGTTTCCACCTGAGGCTGCTTGTTAGGCACGATACCACACCTCATCACAGACTCATACAATAACTGAGGGTGGAGGGGACCCTCAGAGGTTCTCCTGCTCAGACCAGGGTCAGTGTTCAAGCGTCCTGATGTAAAACACACACGCACTGCAGACTGACATTAAACACTTCTGCAGACACATTTGGCTATTGGAGAAAAAGTGATTGAAATGAAAGCCCAGCATTTTTCTTCCTACCTACTTCTTTTTAAAAAAAAAAGCTTGTAATTTTCATTTCATCACCTTCCACCACAAACCTTGAACCAGCAGCAGACAGAGGACCTATACACATACTCTCAACCTCTAACGTTGGTGTGTCTGGGAGCTGCTCCAAATGCATCATTAGAAGTAGTACTATATCCATTTTTTAATCCAGAGAGCCAGGATCTGCTGCTCCGTGTGCCCAGCTGGTCTATAAACAATTGTTTATCCTGACAGTAAAGCTCAGGTTGTAGTTTCAAGCACAGCAGTCTAAGCAGGGCTGTGTTTCTCTTAGTGACTTGCAGAGCAAGGTTAAAGCAGACAGCAGATAACCAAGCCGCCCACCCAGCATCATCCTAAGTTGTCAGAGGAGGAGACCAAGCACAGATAAGGGGGTGCAAATGTTACCTTTCAGGTTATTAAGCAGCTGCTTCAGGGGTAATCACGGCTGGTGTTTCCATGAGTCATGGCTCCTCTTTCCATAGTCTCTTACCACTTCTGTCTGCTTCTCTTCCATTTATGCTGATGAGCTGGTCTGCCTGGATTATGTATAATTATGAAATCTTTGAGAGATTCTTTGATGCTAATTCGAGTCAGAAGGGCTTTATTTTACACAGACAA
>JAVHNF010069067.1:8920-19862 GCA_034783455.1 Micropsitta finschii | reverse complement strand
TTCCTACTCCTCACTAGACTGTAGGCGCATTAGCAAGATGTGGTGCTCTTAAATGCTTCTCCCCTCCCATTTGCCCAGGTCTCTGCAGCAATCATAACGTGATGTGTAGATGTGTAGCATATGCACTACTTATCTTTTTCTTTTGTTGGTTAAAATTGTCAATGATAACACCAATGAAGAGGTTCAATGTGAAGAAAGACCCGAAGATGATGAAAATCACAAAGTACAGGTACATGTATAAATTACTTTCCCATTCAGGCTGCTCCTCACACTGCAATGGGAAAAGGGAAAAAGTGAAAATGACAGCATCTCTGCACATGTCAAAATGTTAATGCAGTTAAAAGAAAACTGTCCATTTGCAAAGATTATGAAACAGGAAAAACAGTGTAACTCCCATTAGCAGACTCAGCCTCCTCAGTCTGTTTGAAGTTTACTACTAGCATCTGCAAGGCCACAGTAATTTTAGCTCTGATTCACAACACTGTCACAGCGATCACACCATCACACTGCTCCAGAAAGTGCAACTTCAGAATAAATCCTATAAAACGTTCTCAGTCTGAACCCAGAAGGGAAAAAGAATCAGTTTTCTGATTATCCCTAATCTTATCTAAACCAATGATACTTATAAAAAGCAACAGTATGATCACAGTAAAATCAAATGCTACTGAAAACCACTGTATTTAGAACTACAATTTTTCTTTTATGAAGGGTGGAAATGAGATCTCTCGCTGAAGAACTGAGCAATATAGTCCAATAGCCTCAAATCACATGGTACAGATTTGCCCCATCAACTCCAGATATCTAATCAACACGCTAGAAGCCTGCATTTCCCCAAATGCCAAATTTTCTTATGTAAAACCCATGAGTTTAATTCTGCAGCAAGGAGGATACACACACGTGTACATGTAGTACAAGAATAAATCATCTGTAGCCATGTTATGCAAAGGTAATTGTCTGTCCCTATGATGCCATGAGATTTTTCCACCCATTATTCTTAGGGTTAGGGCTCTACTTCCTGTTACTCAGTTTAGCCTGCCAAGATCCTGATACCAGAAAGCTATCTCAAAAATTAACAGTAAGTGTAATCTTTTTCTTCTAATATTACTAAAAGAGGGAAAGAAGACTACAGGTCCTTCAACAAAAGAATAAACAAACCACTGCATGTGATGCAGCAAGGCAAATGCTTTTTTAATCATAGAAATGTTAGAGCTGGAAAGGACCTTTTTATTATCAGGAAACCTGAAAGCTGAATAGGATGCAGGTAAGAACTGAGCAGTCACCAGCACCCAGAGCTTCAGCAGATCTCAAGCCAGAGCTGGTAGCTCACACCAGCCTCCTTCTCTGCCATGAGCTCCTCCACCCTCTTTGAGTGGAGCTTCTGGTTGCAGAGAAGAAAATTGCTCAAGATGAAGATATAGGGAGGGTTGACCATGTGTGCTGCAGAGGAATGTAATTTAAACCCAGAGCTTTTAAATAGGTTCTATTATTAGAAGTTAGATCCTTGGAAAATACAGCAGTCAACAGGGAGAGTGGAAGAAACAGAGAAGACAATTCAGGTTTTTGGTAGACTCAATCTCACCCTGGAGATGCCTCTCTGTGCCGGGAGTTTTGTAGTACAAAGAGATAGATCAGTTGTGTGGAACTGAGGGCTACATTTGTTTTAATTTCAGGGTTGTGGTGCTTCAGTAGCAACTAAAAAAAGTGAAGGTCTGTAACTGTCTCCACCAGAGTAAGTAAGACAGGGACTGGCAACCTGCATGTACTTTTTGTTGTTGTTGCTTTTGTTGTTAAACATCATGAATGCTGCAAAAGTCAATGGAAAAGGAAATTATTAATTTCTTTGTAGCGACCTACCTCTCGTGAATCCACTGCTGCATACATGATATCCATCCAACCTTTAAATGTGGCCTGAAAAGAACCCACAAAATATTTAGTTAGGCATATTAAATGAGTATATCTTGAAATGACAATATCATCTCTATGATGAGCTTTCAAAATGCAATGTTGAGCATATTCTTCACAGTTAATGAATTGTCTCTCCATTAAAGAGTTTATGTTCATTTTGGTATTTAAAATCTACAATTGTTTTCTTCTGAATTTTCTCATTCATGTTTTCTGATCTTCTGCACTTGTGGAGATAAAACAGATATTTTTAAAAAATTTAAGAAGATATTTAAGAAAGGAGTGAAAACATGGCAAATAAATCTTTGGAAGCTTTGATCTTAAGTACTTCTAGAAATGAAGATACAGCTACACAGGACAACTCAAAGTGCTGTCACGAACAAGTGCTGGACCAGGTGAGATGGATCTCATCCATATTGCTTGTTCAGACTGATGGGTAGTGACTATGTTGTAGGATCCCACTGAAGCTTGGATTCTGCCCTCTTTTATAACAGAATAAATCAAGACAATGTTTAACATTGCCCAGGGAGTCACATAAATCACAGCTGACTTGAAAAGAGCAAAGGCAATCACCACATGCTGTAGTCTGGCCCTAGAAACTCAATCTACTTTACTATTCAGATTTATTTTATTATTTATTTATTTTTTTTAAAATCAGGGGGTTTATATATTTTTTTTAATTGTTTAAACATAGAGGGATTCCACAGTGTCTCCTACTGGAACCTGCAATAGAGAAAGGGCAGTGACAGCACTCCCAGGATAAACATGTAGAAGTGATTTTTACTGTTCTATAGTAAAACCATGACTCTTTGCTCTAAATATATGCCTCTCATTAGACACAGCCTGATGCCAAACATACCTGGCATTAGGTCTGACTCTGGCCTAAGCCATGTTGCCTTTATATCAGTTCTCTGTGGTTGTTTCTCATTTGACTTCTGACCCATTTATACTTACCCTGGATTTAAAATCAGCAAGAGTAGATAATGAAGTCTTTTTGGATTTATTCATATAATCAGATTTACACTAGCATGCATGAAAGACCAACACCCAATATTTGTTTTTGCATTCTACTCACACTTAGGTTGAATTTTCTCCTGGTATATAGGCACGCAATTCTGGATAACACTAATAGGAATTTGGCCAGTGGTTACCAGGAGAAACTTAGGCATTTGTGTTGATCTAGGTATATCCAGCAGTTTTAGAAATGCTCCATTATACACTCTCTATTATTAAATTAAATCCTGGAAGAGATGCTGCCTTCTCATTTCACTCTGAAGGCTACTGAGGCAAAAAAAAAAAATTTAGCACAAGAAGTCAACCATATTTCTCATGAAAGTATATATAAACTACTGTGTGAGAGTTGCATCTTTTTTATCTACTGGCTGAAAGAGATTAAATGTCCCAAATCAGAACTCTTTGGAAATTCTATTCCATGGTACTGTGTGTTAAAAACCACTTTAGGTGTAAAGTGTTTACAGGAATGATCAGCAGTTTTATTGTAACAAATTATTATTTGAACCTGTCATGCTGATCCTCCTTGACTGTTCTGGTATTTTCAATTTTTGCTCATCTCTTTCTAATCTGATGAAAGATTTTCTTGTGTTATTACAGTTGCTTGCAGATTCCAGCTCAAAGTGCTGTTCAGGAAGAGTGGATAGGATGGAACAAGAAATCCTTTCCCTGTGGCACAAGATGATATGATCTTTGCCTGTATTTTTCTCCCACTTGGGAGGAAATCTTGAGTACCTATTTTTTACCCCTCAGTGTGCAACACAGACATGAGAGACTCTACTGCAAGGCACAGTGGTTTATAGTGATAACAGATGGTAAAGTGATCTGACAAAAACAAATATTAAGAGAATGAAATGCTGTGATTTTCTGGCTTTCCCCTTTGTCCAGAAGTAAGATAATTAAAAATCTGTGGGGCTTCTGGAAATCTTCTCTAGACACTTCATCTGCAGAGGGTAAAAGATACTGAGAATGAAAGAAATTATAACACTAGGGAAAGAAATTATTTATCTGGAATTAGTAACCACTTACAGTCTGGATAAGGAAGTGACAAAATCTTCATGGGAGTGTTTGTGATATTATCCTGCCTGGAAGCTATCCAGAGAAACACTATTTTCTACTGAAACTGTCATGTGATGAGATTATATACCGATAAACTCATTTTGGGATGGGATTACATTTTGTTATTTGACTGGTGGTTAGAGCTGCAATGCAGTAAATTAGTGGGGAGGAGGATGGCGCTAACTGCCCTCAAACCAAATGATGTCTTAAAATAAAGACAGACTTTAAATCTTCAAGGATTTGGGATAATTTTTTTTCCCTAAAAAGGACTGTAATAGTGCAATAAAAATGACTGCTTTTGACAGCAGAAATACTGGTCTTCACATTTCTGAAATGCTTCTTTAAGCATTACTGTTGATGAAAGAAACTTCTGAAAGCTAAAACACAGGCATTAACAGTAGAGCCAAACTAAATATATTTAAGTTGGCTATGCTAACTCCACTGTCTGCTGGCTTTCCTGTTGATTTTCTCAGTTTGTTCAATTTCCTCATAGCAGCAATTTTATAGCAAACATTAGTTTTATATATATTTTATATTAAGATGATTTGCTGGGGGGAGCACCACTGAGCATTGGACCTACCCTAAAGGTCTTCGGACCTACCCTAAAGGTCTTCACTGTGCTGGACTACATGGGCTCCAAGGGCACTGCCTCTGCTCCCCTTGAATTTCCACCAGTAATTCCTTATGGAAATACTGCTTATTCCTGACCTTTGGGCATATAAGGAAATCTACTCTAGTGTACCAATTTATGGTTTGTTCAGAAGCACAGATTTTTTGCACATTTTACATCCACACAAAGTAAAATCTAGCTTTATGCTTTACAGAAGTGCAATAGATCATGTAACTCAGTAACTTTAGACACACGCCGCTGTCTCATGACCATTTTGTAGCTGATTTACGAGCTCAGTCATGACTTCGAACCTGGCACGAGCGGTTCACTTAACTCTGCAGCTCCTGATTGCTCTACTGGTCTATGAGTGCTTCTGTTATCTTCCCATGCCTTATCTGGAGTCCCAGAGTGACGAAGAGTTGTAGGACATACGAGATGTAAGCCTGTTCCTGCCTAAGAAGAACTTTTCCAAGCAACCCAGGTACTGGGTGAGAGACCACTTGTTTTGTTGTTGTTCAATAGATTGCTGAAATTTCAAGATATGTTGTGAAAAAATAAGAGGAGGTCATCATAGCATGAAGAAAACGATGCTTCAAGAGAAATGAAAATCTTCTAATGGAAATTTAAGATATTTCTTTGTTCAGCTCAAATACACATTTATAGAAGATAGGTGCTGTGATCTGCGAAGCAATTCTGGGAATATAGAAAAAGCATTACTGAAGCACTGGGTTGTAGCAAGAACTATTTTTCCTACTAGATTAGGGTGTCACGGGTGTTAAATCCCCAGAAGAGTGGAACATCATTCTTGAAAATTAGAAAGTCATGCTAATAAAGATCTTTTCTTCACGGTGAATGAGACGTTTCTCTTGCTTGTAAAGTGAGCAAAGACTACCTCCTATTTTAGTAACCTGTGTTACTAGACAGACAATTTGTTGAAGAAGCTTGAAACCTGACTGACCACTTCACATGAATGTTTTCTCAGACTCATTAATTTAAAGAAGCATCTTCAGACCAATATGATGGATCCTAAGCAAGGCAGGAAAAGAGCACAGGATATTTGAGGAAAATTTCATGTAGTTCTCAACTACACTGTCAGCAAGTCTGTCTCTGGATATTAGTAAGCCTTAAAGTTTCCGTAGTAGCAACTTCTCATTTCTTTCAAGGATGCTGTAGAAATGAAGACAGAACATTAAGCAGACAGACTTGTTGTACTTATTTCCATTTGGATTTTCAGACACATTCAGGCATCCAAAGGTAACTTCAGAGTCACTTAAATAGTGTGCTGCAGCAGCTGAAAATGTCAACAGTCAAAAGACAAGTCCCACTTAAAAGCTTGTATTTTGGATCCCAGAGGGTTGTAACCAAAATGCATATCTCATCATTGCTACATACTGTCTCAGCATGCATAAAAATGCGTGGACGTGCCTGGCTCTTTAGGAGAGCTTAGCTGTTAACTGATCCTCTGTGATTCCCACAGCAGTTTGATCATGAAATGCAACCCCATAAGGATGATATTTGGCAAGCAGCACCTGTAAGTCAACACTTCTCAGCTGGAGTCTGGCAAAGGAGATCCAGATGTTTGGGCTCCTTCTCTGTGGGTGCCATCTTTATACTTCATTGCCTAAGACCGTCATTAGCAACAGACATAAGAGCTCCAGGTGCAGGATGAAAGTCAAAAATCAATCCCCTAATGGCATCTGGCTCTTACCCTTCCTCTTGCAAGAAGAAGCCAAACACCTGATGTGCAAAGTTTTAGGGCTCCCTCATTTCCTGCCACCATCAGTTTGTCTAGCCTTCATGGACACTACATTTATGGCACTTCTTTTGTAATTCTGCAACTGGAAAAACTACTTCTCTGTTACCCAATGGAGGATCACAGGTTTGAAAGAACCCTGCAGGGTCATCATGTTCATTTTCAAAAATGGACAGCAGTGCTAGAAATCAGCAATACTAGACCACCCTTTCAGAAATGTGCTGAAATGCATCTTATGACCAGTTATGTTTCTTCTGCCACAACTGATCGCAACAGAAGGCATCCCCATCTGGTGAATGCAACCAGTATCACCAGTGCCACGTGCCTGGGAACTGATACTGCAGAACAGTAAAGGAGACTGCTTCAGGATACTCCTGAGGCAATGCTAATTTGTGAAAAGTTGTAAGTTTTCAGAAAGCTGGAGTTTGAACCTTATAAAAGAAATGGTGAAGGAATAACTACAACTCTGATGGAGTTTTTCACCAAACAAACTAGTCCTCTGTTATGCAGTCATTGAGGAGATAAGAAGCTTCGATTAAGCTATAATATTTTAAACCTGAAAATTTTTGCTCAGCTGAATTGAGTGTTTAAATAAAAGACAAACATTGTATAGAATGGAAAATCTAATTAAAGACATTCAAAGTGAATTAATCTGTCCTGCATGGGTGAGATGAATATCATAATTACATGTAAAAGATAAAACTCTAGCAAGTTCAGCTTTATGTCATGGAAAGAACCAAAAGTTGTGCCCATTCTAACCTTTCTGCTTTCCAGAGATTATGAAAGCAAAGACTCAATGGAAAGTTGTCGGAAGATCTCAGACTCAAGTGTGTATGTACCAGGAACAGAATATATAAGGATAAGCATCTCTACAGGAAAGGAAAGACTTTATAGAGTAATTTCATGTGTCTGTGACAGAGAAAAAAGAGATCTGGGAGAAAGCAAACCTGTGTCATGGAAAGGAGAAAGGGTAGCAGATCTGATCAGGACCTGTGGGAGGCTGATGAATTCTTGGAAGGGCAAGTCGGCACCCAGGGCAGTATTCTGCTGCATGACAAAGGGTTCATTTCTATATATGGCAAAAGAATTGAGCTTCTGGCATGCTAGTTTTTATCCCAGAAGCAAGGAAAGACATCACAGGTGCTTCAAGAAAGTAACCTCCCCATCCAAGGATGTGGTAAGGGACTTGTTTAACTCTGTGTACATAAAAGGCAACACACCAAATTCCTAGAGCATTTCCTGCCCTTGTCATCACTAGGCTTCTGAGCAAATTAGGAACCATAGAAATAAGTATCATTACCACTATTTTAGAAGAGGGCCCCATGGAACTGAAACATAAAGCAATTTGTATAAAATCACTCAGCAGTCCAGCAGCAGAGCCTCGACAAGAAGATGGAGTCTCATGAGGCTCTATCCATTAGGCTGTGCTGTGTCACAACACAGTAAATCTCAGTGCATACATCCATTTACCCATGTTTTACATTTGCTGCTAAAAAGGGTTGTAAAAGTGGCTTACTTCTGTCTTTAGAGATCAAATACTGCCATCATCTTTGAATCTCAACAGTCTCTTCTCTGATATTCTCTGACCACCTTTCCAGAGAGTCCAGGCTGTATGGAGTTCCAGCAATCTGATTACCACCATATTTCACAGTTAGGTTCAAGCTGACTCATTATGTTTAGCAGGTGGAAATTATGTGAGGAACCAGAATGAGAAGCACCAGTGTCCTTCCCAAACATCTCCATGGAAGGCGAACAGAGGTAAATTAAAGTTTTCTCTGTGACTACAGCCTTATGCAAAAACTTCAGGTGTGTAACTGAAGGCACTGCAAGTTCATTTTATCCCAGCAGGACACAGTGAACATGCTGTTCAGGAAGGCAAATGCACTCTGTCTGCATGAACAGCCCTTCCTGGACCGTGAATTTTTGTTTCTGGAACTGAACTTTGCTCTGGATTACATTATTGACAAAAAGGTCTTTAATTCACCTCAGTAGTCCAATCACTTCCTAGAGGGCCATATTAGTAATGTATCAGAAACTCAAATTAAACCCAAAAGCTGTCATAAATATGTCTAGGCCAAATTAATACATCAAATATAACTAATTTACACTTGAGGAAAGGAATTCCCCTGATGGCTGAAAAAAACAGAAAAGCATAGAGGTTAACACAACTATTTAAACGGATTATTTCAAGGGAACATGCAACATTTGTCCAGCTGTTTCTGGTGGTTACACTTACCACTTGTAGCAGAGCCAGGTACCCAGCACCAACATTATCAAAGTTAACTTTAACTTTTGTCCAGTAAAATGTGCCTGACACATTATAGAGTATACAGTCACTCATGTTGTTAATAATTTTAGAGTCTAAAGGCATATCTCCTTCTGTCTTATTAATGCACTTCCCAAACTTTCCAGCAAAAAGGTTCACTCCCATGATGCTAAAGATGAGCCAGAAGATGAGGCAGACAAGCAGAACATTCATGATGGAAGGGATGGCTCCCACAAGTGCATTGACCACCACCTAAGGGTAAACAGCAGAGGAAAAACAGAATTAATGTCAGCACTTACACATGCAGCAGTTACACGGACACTTCATTAACAAGTTGTTGTGGGTCCTTGATTAACTGGGATGAACCTTCCTCACATGGTGGCAGGTGGATAAGTATTAACACTACCTAAGGAGACAGATCACCATTAAAAGCTTCACACAAAATAATATTTTTCTCTTTTTGTAATTGAAGAGCTAACCTGTTGGCATCCCACCCATGGGATGATGTTTTTTCAAGAGGAATCTTTTAATTCAAGAGCAATCTGTGAAGTCATCTTGACCTCTAAGATCCTACTGGATAATGCACTTCAGTCAAACGATCTTTCATAATCATATGATTAATTGGAAATGGCTGGGGTACACCACAGTGCCCTGGTTTTGGCTGCGATAGTTTAATCTTCTTCCTAGTAGCTGGTACAGTGCTATGTTTCTTGGCTTTAGTCTGTGAACAATGCTGATAAAACACCAATGTTTTAGCTGTTCCCACCTAGTGTCCCGATGGAGGACATTTCAGTATCTCATGTTGTGCCAGTGAGGAAGGGCATGAGAAGCCAGGAGGGAGCAGAGACAGGACACTTGACCCAAACTAGCCAAAGGGGTATTCCATACCACAGCATGTTGTGCTCAGTATAGAAACTGGGGTGTTTGTCAGGAGGTGACAGGCTGGGCATCAGTCAGTGGGTGGTGAGCAATTGTATTGTGCACCACTGGGGGGTTTATTTGATTGCTTATTTTATTTCTTTCTATTATTATTATTATTATTATGATTATTATTAATCTTCTTATCATCATGACCATCATCATAATCATTATTATCACTATTATCATTATTATTGTTGTTATTGTATTTTACTTTATTCCAATTATTAAACTGTTCTTACCTCAACCAATAGGGTTTACCTTTTTATTTATTCTTCTCCCCATCCCACCAGGGCAGAGGGAAGGAGGGGGAAGTGAGTGAGCAGCTGCATGGTCCCTAGTTGCTGTCTGGGCTTAAACTGCAACACACAGCGTCACAGACAAAAAGTATTTCTGAAATCTTTACTGAACTCAGGCCTCCCTAGTCCTTGGGATGTGGAATCCAGCTGTGATAAATTTTGCTTGTTTAAATAATAACTGATTGAGAAACACTATCCAGCTTCCCCTGTCTGATAAGCATGCATGATTAAACCAGTGAATCCATTCTAATTTAACAAAAAATGCATTATTTTTCCCTGTGAGATGCTGTGAAGTTCCTAAACACCAACCCAGGCAGGGCTCTAAACCCCTGTGTAAAATCACACATAAAAATAAAAGGCAAAAGGAGCTTTTAAAGTGTGGGAATGTTGGCACTGGACACCTTTCTGAAGCCATGCAAAAGAAATAAATGTCAGACCATCTACAGACTCTCTACAGTTGTGAGGTTTGAATGCAGTGGTATAATACCAGTACATCAACCAGGCAGGATGCACATCATTTAGTGTTTTGAGTGTTAATACACTTATGGGTGCCAAATATTACACTAATTGACATTTTCTGAGGGAAGAACACTATTACAAAATGTAGTTTTTCCTTTCCTATGTCAAAAAGGTTTCTCCACATTCACAGCTTTTGGAGATGCTGCCATTGCATTGTTCAGGCAAAGAAGCATGTGTAGACACCAGACCCGCTACATGAATTTGTCTCTATCTTTGCCTCGTGCTTTGGAGATTAAAGTCTGGTAGGCAGACACTAAGCTCTTTCACTTCTCCATCTACATTTCTGAAACTGAGACAAGATGATATCGATCCATAAAAATTAAATTTTATTCCACGACTATAGGAAATACCAGCTTTCACATTAGTCTCCAATTTTCTGAGAAGATAATAATGTAACATTTGTTTCCTTATCATTTATGCATTACTGAGGAAGAAAAATACCCAGAGGAGCAGGAAGATTTCCAAATCAAGCACTTATTTGGGTATAGCCTTGGCCCTTGTCAAAGTAGCTTTCATTTGCTGCTATGCAGGACAATAGTTTTATTCAATTTTAATGCACGCCAGCACAGAGCCACTGCACTTATGTTACATATGCTGCTGAGTCC